>JAOEGS010022063.1:1905-31982 GCA_025447755.1 Corythornis vintsioides | reverse complement strand
AGAAAGAAATACATCAGAGACAGACACCCTGAGTACTACAGCACATTGGAAGGACACTCTCAAAATGTCCTCACAGCTAGGAGCTGGCCCCAGATGCTGGTTGCTTGGCCACATCATCACAGACCCACAGGACCTCCTAAGAAGGTTGTCCTACACTTCTGACCTGCAGCAAGATCTGCTGCCATGCTTGAGCACTCTCTGGGATGACAAGGCAAGGCTCTGAGAGTCTTCTCTGGGTGCTCACAGGAGCCCTGCACTTCAGGACTCACACCCAGGATGCGATGGGTTAAACTGTCTTACCTGATTAGAAAAATCCCCCCCCCCCAAGATCTTGATGTGCCTCTCAGAGGCAAGGGAGGGCAGCTCTGTTACTTGAAGTATTTCAGACCTAATGGGCAAAGCTGGAGGAAATGGTCTGGACAGAACAATTCCATGCTGGAGACAAAGGTGAAAAGTAGGGAGACCCTCCCTGCCCTCTTGCTGGGAGCCCAAACAGGGATGTTCATCCCCCACAGAGATTTATCAGTCTGATAGATAACACGTGGCCACAGAACACATCCCCCTTCCTATATTTATACACCAGATTACCAGGAGGTGTATTTATAAGTACATTTGTCCTAAACAGATCACAGCTTGACAGCTCTTCCAGGGCCTGAAAAACACAAGCTGGCTTATGTTGGCTTCCTTGGGCACGGCAAACAGACGGGTTGATTAACGTCCAACATGCTCCAATAGTTATTATAGGAACAAGAGCCTGGATCTGTGGGGTATTTTTAATCAATTTGATATATCTGGTGCATGGAAGAAGTGCTTTGCCTGAAGCCTCATATTCTCCAGAGCTCAGAGACAGCACAGCCGTGACAAACTCCGTGTGGAGATGTCCATGGGTTTGCTGAAGTGGTTGGAGCATCATAGCTCCACGCTCAGCCCTGGGACACTGGGCACTGCTACCACCTGCAATCTTCAGCTGGGGAAGGCACCTTCCCTCCCCCAGAAGGGAACTGTAGATAAAAGCTGATGACTAACAGGGGGTTTGCTCTTTATTTTCACAGTTGAAGTTGCTCTCAATACCACAGCATCCCTGGAGAGCCACAGAATCAGACTCAGAATTGTTTTGGTTGGAAGAGACCTCTATGCTCATCAAGTCCAGCACTGCCAGGACACCACCAAAACATGGCCCTCAGCACCACATCTCCAGGGCTTTGAAACCCCTCCAGAGATCACAGGGACTCCACCCCTGCCCTGGGCAGCCTGAGCCAGACTTGGACAACCCTGGAGGGGAAGAAATTGTTCTCAGCTCCAACCTAAACCTCCCCTGGGGCAACTTGAGACAGTTTCCTCTTGAGGCTCTGCTAAGCTGGGTGCTATGCAAACAGTCCCTCTTACCAAGGAAAAGATGAAAAGGAGGAAGGACTGAGAAACCCTTCCCTCCTCTCTTCCTGGGAACCCATATGATGACACTCAGCCCCCACTGACAGATACACGTGGACACAGAAACCCCTCCTCTCCTCATATTTATCCAGTAGATTATCAGAAGTGGATGACCCAGCTCCAGAGCAGCAAGGAGACCAGAGAACAACTTTCCTTAGTCACATCCTCCAGACAAGTTAAGCAACCCTGTGGAGAGCTGGGCTGAGCCATGGGCAGCTCATGGGCAGCATGAATGTGAGGCTGGCACCATGCCAGGGGCTGATGGCCAGGGCTGCACAACCCACTGCCACCCACGCTCCAGCAGCAGGGCTTGGGGCCCCAGGTTCACCAAGGGTTTGCAGGAGGTGAGCCTGCCCACCCCTGGGCACCCATCCTGTGTGGGGTGACAAAACCTGGTCCGTGTTCGGCTGGATAAGGTGCTGGGACATCTTGTGCTTTTCCTAAGGAAGGTTGGACCAGATGATTTAGGTTGGATATCAGGAAAAATTTCTTTCCAGAGAGGGTGGTTGGGCATTGGAATGGGCTGCCCAGGGCAGTGGTTGAGTCCCCATCCCTGGAGGTGTTTACAAACCGTGTGGATGTGGTCCTGGGGGACATGGTTTGGGGACCCTGGCAGTGTGGGGTTAACAGTTGGACTTGATGATCTTAAAGGTTTCTTCCAACCAAATAATTTTATGATTCTATAATCCTTGAGGTCCCTTCCCGTGTGGGATTCTCTGAATCTATGAAAACTGTACGTTGATGGAAAACTTTAGCCCATGCAGAGGTGGTCCCTCCACAGGTGCCATCCTGTCCCCACTGTCCCTTTCTCCCCACAGTTGGGACCAGGGAGCCAGGGCGGCCCCGCAGCCTCCCACGGGTGTCTGTGTCACCCAGCCAGGGTAGCCCGGCTCGGCTCTGTTGGAAGTCAGAGAGTGCCACCTGGTGCTCTGAGGACACTTCTCTCCTCAGCAGGTTCCCGCAGCTCTGCTGAAGGCTGGGAGGGGGGCAGCGGGGTGGGGGGGTCTGCTCCCATCCTTGGCAGGAGAGAGGGGAGGAGCTCACCTCTCAGCCAGGACCACATCAGAGGGGGCTGCAGATGGACGGGGGAGATACGAACCCGCAGCTCCTTTGCTTTCCAGCTCCATCCAGCTTCCCAGGGCACGAGGCTGCAGCAGAAAAAGAAATGATGTGAGTTGACAAAATGACTCTGGACATCATCTTGATCCTGAAGTAATGCTAATTCCAGTAGCTGATCTCAAAGAAACCTGGACCTCTTCCACCCCTCCCTCTGACCCCTGCCACACCAATCTCATCCAGTGATCCCAGAGTGCTTAGATGGCACAGAGGGGAAACTGAGGCAAGCAGGGGAGAAAGTTGGCCCAGGGTCACACGGGGAGCAAGGGACAAAGCCCAGCAGGCATCTGCTCTCCAGGCTCTTGTGCTTGAAGGGTTCACGTGGCTCTTGTCTCCTGTGTTTTGCCAGGCAGCAGTGGGAGCTGCAGTGTGGTTATGCTGTATAGAAAGGAATCCTAGAAAAAAAACCCAACTTTAACAATTCCAGGCAGCTCCCCAAGACTGCCCTGGAGTCCCCCTTCACTGCCTGGAAGAAAATATTGACTATTTCTCAAAGAGATGATGTAATGTGCTGCACCATTCATGGGAGAGGAGCCTGATTTGTCTCCTATCTCCACTCTGCTCCGTTCTCACCCCACACCCACGCTCCAGAAGAGCAGCTTTATTAAACCACCAACCCATCTGCCACCCCAGCTACTTCCTGCAGCTCTACCAGGTCCTGCATTTTTTTTTCAGCCCTATTCAGAGCCATCACTGAGCAGCTGAAGGTCTCTGCAGATCTAGGCTCTGCTGGGAACCTACCCTGTGTCTGCTGGCTGGGTGGGTGACACCCCTCCTGTGCCATCCGTGGCTTCCTCTGGGCTTGCTCACACTGTCTGGCAGATACCTGGGGAAATCACCAGCATCCCTGACCTGACCCTCATCTCAGATGAAGACCTAGCCACCTACAGCTTCACTAGGAACACTAGGCTCATTTCAATGTTTGAAGAAAGTAGGGAGAAAACCAGGTTTTATAAAACCCAAATGAGCAGCTCTTTATAAAGTCCAAATGAGCAGCCTTCTGCAGAACAGCAGCTGCTTGGGATCTGACAAGGCTGCTGCAGCCAAGTGGGCTTCTCCCTGTCCCTCTAGGGCATCTGTGTCTATGAGGACATGCTCCCTCAATAGGGACACTGAAGCAAGCTGGGCTTCTGGCCCCACATCACCCTCCCACCAGTCAGTGAAAGCTTCTGGCACAGTTGTCCCTTCCTTACTGGCCACCCTGCTGCCTACACGCTGCCAGGACTGGTCACCATGTCACTGGCCACAGCCAGCTCCATGTCACTGGTACTCAACATCAGGCAGCTTCTGTTCCTGCTGCTCCCCAGGGAGCCAGCAGTGCTGAGCTTCTCCAGCAGCAGCTCTGAGCTCTCCCCCTCAACACCTTCCCAGGGCTCCCAGTTTGGGCTGCTGCAGCCCCCAGCAACACCCAGCTCTGGTCGCTCCTCTCTGGGTTCCCATGTCCCCTTGGTGCTCAGGAACATTGCTGATGGGCATTTTCCCAGGGTCACAGTCTCAGGCAGGGCCATGGTTTTCCCTGCAAGGCTCCTGCCCTCAACAGAGCCATGCTGTAGCTGCAGTACCACTGGCATCCAGCTGCTCTTGCTGATGGAACATGCCCATGGTGGGGGCACTGCTGCTGGGAGCTCAGCTTTGCTTCTACACTCAAGAGTTTCTTCTGACTGGCTCTGCCAGTGGCTGCTCATCCTTGGCTCAGCTCACCTGCGAACTGAGAGCTGCCAGAAAGTTGGGTTTTTTTTCCTCAAAATATCTCATCTGAAACTGCCATGTCATCATGACTGGATGAAAGAAAAATTCTCCCACCCTCCAGTTGTACCCTCCTGTTTCCTTTCCTCTGCCATCACCAGGTTGGGTGGCCAATGCAGAGCACGGCTGCTACAAAGCACAGATTGTAGTCCCCCTTGCCACAAAGTGTGTTTTCACATCAGCCCCTTGCTTATTCTGGCACAGAGGGCTGGGAGTGCAGCCTCTTTTCCAGCAGCAGCACAGATTAGACTACAGCAACCAGTGGGTGAAACCACATCCAAAACCATCACACAGATCCTGACAGCAGAGGGTCCTTCTCTGCATCTGCCATGCAGCTGTTATTTACAACAGCAAAAATACCTTTCTATTTACACCAGTGAAGAACATTTCACACTAGCAGTCACAAAACCAGAGTGTCAGAGTCAGAGCTGGCTGGGCATTTCTTCCCTACTGCCTCAACATCTTAAACCCACTGCAGTAACAAGGCAGGAGGTCTCCACACCAGAACCACATGCAGAATTTACACCCCTTATCAAAGATCTTCTAAATACTCGTTTGCCATCACCATTTTTAGGTGTCCAGATTGGCTATTCCCATAACAGACCTGGTGCTTGCAAACTCATTTCCTTTTATCCCAGCTGTCTCCCCCCTCATACACCTGATGCTCACCCAGTGCCACAGTCACAGCTGCTTTTCCACAGCAGTGTCACAGGGGGGTTGTGCAATGAGCCTGAGGTGGAACAGAAGTGGTTTGCAAAAAGGAAGAAGGCTTTTAGATGAGATTTGTTTTTACAAAAGTTCCCACCAGCACTGCTGCCTAGTGAGGCAATCCTAAAGGAGGCCAAATCTGACATGGTGGTGAGGCTCAGGAACAGCCCAGATTGAGAGAGAAGCACAGGATTCATCCTGCAGCAGTCAGCACATCCCACCCTGCCAGGATCCAGTCTAAAACCTGGCCACCCATCACACCAGCTGTGCACAGGAGCAGCCACCACCAGCACAGCCCAGCAGAGGCACTGGGATAACCCAGTGGCAGGGACATTGAGCCCCAAACAGCCACCACCAAATGTTACCACCAACACTCACCCCGAGGCTCAGTGCAGGATTACACTTGATGCTGGGGCCTCAAGTCACCCCAGGACCAGGAGCTGGGAGGAAGGCAAACCCCTCCTCCAAAACCTTCCTTTATCAGCCTAAAACTCAGGTAAGTAAGTGAAGAACACAAAACTCTTTCTGTTTGGCTCTGAGGTGGGGAGCATCCCAGAGAGCATGTCATCCTAGGGCACGAGCAGCACTTCTGCCACTGGAGACACAGATCATTTCATCATTCACAATTTGCTACCAGCCCCAGACCTCTGCTTCTCTGGCATTTTTCACAACCAACAGTGAATTCCCTGGTAGACTCCCAAGGAGTGAGGAGAGGAGAAGCAGCTGAACCCAAGAGCCACCTTCAGCAAAGAAAACTCTCATTCCCCTGGTGGAATCACACCCTTTCTTCCAGTCACTGTGATTCGATTTTTTCCTAATCTCTATGGATTCCAGGTTTCCCAACTCACTCACTAGGAGCCACCTCTGCCACCAGTGGCTTTGTTTTTTTCTGGTGGATCAACCAAAATTTCCTGCTGACAAGCAGAAATTCTTTAATAACAACTTTATCAGCACTCCTGGCCCTGCCTGCTGAGAAAGCCGACAGAAGGCAAACGGATGGTGCTGAGGTGCCACAGCCAAAAGATCAGAAAGCCCCTGGATGAACCCACGGAGAAGTCAAACCTCTCAGGGAATGGTGGCGAGCAGCGCTGGGATGTTCTCCACTGTTCTGCACCATCCCCACCTTACTGAGCTCAGCACAGCTACCCCCTCAGCCCCAGCTCCCAGCCAGGCGATGCCCCAACCTCCCCCCATCCCCCTGGCCCCGCTACCCCGGCTCCCACCACCCCCCGGCCCCGCCGCGATGCTGGGCGCTGCGCGGAGCCGCTTTCCCACGCTCCGGCGGGGAAGGTGCCTCTAGAGGGAGCTCAGCCCTGCCCGGCTCTGACTTACATCTATGGTCTGGGGTTGGGTTTCTGGTTTGTTGGTTGTTTGTTTTTTTTTTTTTTTTATTCCCTCTCTCTTCTTCTTTTCCCTCCTCCTCCCCGGCCCGGCCGCTTCCGTCCCCCGCGCCGCGCTCCGGGCAGGAGGCAGGAAGGGAGGCAGCGGGGATGGAGCAGCTTCCCGCCGGGATGCTTTAACCCCCCGGGACACTCCGACCCGCCTGGTCGCCGGTGAGTAGCTCTGGGGGGACACACATCTTATATCCCCCCCCCATCCCAGCTCCAGACTTCCCCGGGATGAGGAATCTCGACTCACCGGGGCCCGGCCGGAGCTGGGGGGGGGGGGGGGAGGGGGATGCACCGGGAGCCCCCGAGGAGGGATGGATGGATGCCTTAGGGGGTGCTCCGGGGGAAGCTTGGCAAGGCGGGAAGGGTGGGTAGAGCCGGAGGGCCTCATCCTGCACCTCCCGGTGAACAAAGTTCAAAGTACGCAGGGGTACCTCAGCAGGCAGCGCGGCAGCGTGTGCCGTGGCTGGGCCGGCTCTTGGAAGGGCTCGTTCCGAGCTGGGCATTGCCCCGAAGAGGGAATCTTGTCTCTTCTAATGATATTTTCTCTAGGTGAGGGATTTTCCCACCCCACCCCCCTCCCGGCCTTGCAGGGCCACGGTGGTGACAGCCCCTCCCCACATCCCCGGGGCCAGAGCTCAGAGCAAGGGGCTCAGGGTGGTCTACAGGTAGTTTTCAGGGTTGTTGGAGATGGTGGGAAGAATTGTGCCACATGGAGGGCTGGGGTGACATCTCCCCCCTGCTCTGTGACCTCAGACATAGCACGTGTGGCTTTGCAGAGTTCCCAGCATGGCTGCCAGCCCAGCACCACTGGGGACCTTCAGGATGTGGGCACAGGGAGGGACCTACAACCCTGGGGGGGCTCATGTGCCAGCTGGACCCTGGTGCTGTGCTGGGCGGGTAAAGCCCAAACTGGGCAAGCTCACCTGTTTGCTCTTCTCAGCCAGGCTGGGAGGAGTGAGGCTGGTTTTGCATGTCCAGGCAGGGGTGGCAGCAGGGTACAGGAGCCCCGTGGGACCCTCTGTCCTGGAGAGGCTGAGCTGCCCCGCACACACCATGATGAAATCACCCCCATACAAGGGGCTCAGGGCCCCATCGTTGTCCCAGAGGATGCTCCACACACTTCCTGGAACAGGATCTTCATAACATGTCGGGGGATGACTTCACAGCCCTGTCACCAGGCTCATTCTTGGGGATTAAGGCTGCTCCTGCAGATCCTCTCCCCCACTGCAGCTTGCAGATCTGCCTCTCCAAGCTAGTCCCACCATCCTCCCCGAGTCCAAGTGCTTTCCTCTGGAGAAAAGTTGGGAGAAGTGGTGAGCGTGTCACACGGGCCACAGGAAATGTGTCAGAGACGTTTGAGGGAAGGAGTTTGGGGTGAACTGAGAAACAGTTGAAGCAAAGGTCTTTTTTTTTTTTTTATCAGGGAAGGCTGGCAGGTTCTGGGAAACCTTCTTTGCTTGGCATGTGCTCTTTAATAAAGATAAGACTCTGGTGCCATCTCTGAGGTGTTGCTGAATCAGCATCTGAGGTGCTGTCTGCTGCTTTTAACCCTTTGTGGCCTCCTACAAGAGCAAAAAGTCAGGGTGGAGCTGAATCTTGTCGTAGCTGGTGAGAATTAGACACTGCTGCCAGTAACCTGCAGCTTCCCCCAAACCCTCTCTGGAGCCTTGTCTCAAATCTTGGAGAGACTTTATTGTCTGCAGCCTTGGGCTGTCTGTAAGCTTGTGGGTGTCTTCACACCCTTCCTTGTTCTCTTCCAGCACAGTGTCCCTGTAATAAAGGGGGAACAGGGCAAATCAAATGGGCATTGGGCTGGAAAGCAGGAGGAATGTGGGCAGCAGCTCTCTTGACACTGGAGAAGGTGGTCTGAGGTGCTTGTTTCCCCTGCAGAGACTGGCAGTGAGCAATCTTGGGCGTTCACTTGGTTTGCAGCAGTGGGAGTTTCAGGTGCTCCCCTGGGAGCATGCTGGGGAGCAGCAGCAGTGGCAGGGACATAGCTGCTGGTCCCAGATGTGCATGTGTGCAAAAGGGCTGTGGTGTCCTGTGTTGCAAGAGAAGAAAGCGCTGCAAGAAACTATATTGAGAAGGAAACTGAAAATGAAAGTTCTCTGAAGCGAGGGCCAGTCCCAGGCTGCTGCTTACAAGGCTTTGCCAAATGGCAAACATGAATAATCACGAGTCAGCTGCTCCTCAGGCTCTGAATTCCTCTGCTCACCCAGCCACCCTTCCCACTGCCTGGGTCTGTCTGCAGCAGAAATTCCCTGCTCTCCGTGGCTGAGGTCTGGAGCAGAGGCAGGGGGGTGATGTGAAACACGGATGACTGCACCTATAGACTCAGCTGTAGAAACTCCAGAGGCCGGTGAACTCTTTGGCTGGATGCATCCACATCCTCCCCAGAGCATCCCCAGGTTGCAGCAGCTTGGAGAACAGTAGAAATTCATACAGTGCTTTGCCCACCCATGAACTCCAGGGAGCTGCTCTGAGTCGGGTCTTGCTTTCCTGTGAAAGGCACCAACACTTTCCTACTCACGGGAGGCTGCAGCTCCAGCCTTGTCAAGCACCTGAGGATAGCAGTGGAGCAAGAACAGGAGGGCTTCCTCTGTGGAGGAGGAGACAGGGGCACAAGCATCTGCTTCAAGCTCTCCTGAGCTGTGTCCACCATGTCCCAGAACAGGGAATAGCCAGGAGAGGAGCAGCTCTGCAGGCTGGGTCTCTGCTGATCTGGGCAAGTGGGAGCCAGCTCTCCTCCCAGCTTAACCCTCCATCCAGCTGCTGATCCTCATCGTGTTTCCAGCTTTCCCTTGGATGGGGATGTTTGAGGTTGGGGAGGAAAAGGGAAATCCTGTCCTCGGAGGCACATAGGAAAAAACAGCATCTCCATCTGCATGTCAGTGTGGCTCAGGGCCCCTGAAGGCAGCCAAATGCACGATTGCTTGGAAAACCTGGTTGATACCCTTTGCCTTTCCAGGCCCCCATCCCCACCTTGCCTGCAGGCTGCCCTTCACATTGCTGCCTGGGGTCTCCATTTCCCTTTTTCTTCCTTCAGTGTGAGGTTGTAAGCTTGGACCACGTGTTGCACTTTTCATCTTGAAGTGGGTGGTGATTTATCCATCATCAAAGCTTTTAATTATTGTTGCCCAGAGTACAAATCAAACTTCTGGGTGCTTCATGAATTTCGACCTGGTGCAAGTCAGAAAACCCACCAGTTGAGCCCTGCAGAAGTCTAGGCTGGGAACATGTACTGGCATGCCAACAGCAGACTGGGAGCTGGGCTGATCTCCCTCTAATCCTGATGGACACTGCATGGCCTCACTTCCTTCTCCATAACATCCAGAGGAAGCTCATTGTGAGGAGCAGAGGGGCAAGGGAGCTGCCACCAGCCTGTGACATTCAGGGGTGATACGAGCCTTCCTTCTCTTATTCTGAGAGTAAGCAGCATAAGGGGATTGGAGCCTCTGGATTTAGGAAAACAGAGAGCTCATCCCTTGCAGTAGTTGGGGAGGTGCTGGTGAGGAGGAATTGGCACCGTGGGAACCCCACAGCTCTTGCCACACTCTGAACTCTCTTGTGGCTGCAGGTTGGGGTCACAGCCTTTGGGGCAGCAGTGGAGCTCTGCTCCCAGACATGTTTTCCTGGTGCAGTCAGGGAGTCACGGAGCCCTTTCTGTGGTGCTGTGATTTATTTTGCTTCCATCCCAGGTGCTGCTGTTGTCTGGGCTGAGCAGGAGCTGGTGCAGCCCGTGGTGCTTGCAGAGTGGTTCAGAGTTTAGTTGGCAGGTTTCCAGCAAGGGTGGGGAGGTACTAAAATGGGATAAAGAGCTGGATGACTTTCCTCTTCTGGCACAGCTATCTGCAAACACGTTAGAGAGAGAACAGTCAGGGAGAGAGGAGAAATCCAGCCCAAGGGGCTCAGAGTGCCCAGGAATCGGGGGAGAGGGGGTGGGAGGGAGGAGCCAGGTCTCTGGCAGGGATAAAAGCAGGTGACATTGCTCCTCTGAGCACTTGGTTTAGCCAAGGAGGCTTCCTAAGGCAGGGCTGGGAGGTGGGTGAGGGAACAAGGGGCCAGGAGGGTCCCAGGTCATAACTTGGGTCACTTACTGCCTCTTTATTCCAGGTGACACTCCCAAGCATATCTGCAATGGCCTCAGGGAATGACAATGACCCACCGAGGGTCCGCAGACACCGAGGAAGCAACAGGCACAGTCTGTCACAAGAGATCAACTCAGGTAAGAAGATTGCTGTGGTGTGGAGGAAGCATTTTCTACCCATCCTTTTCTCTTCTTTCCCCTTTTTCTTTGCTCTGTGTCTCTGAAAAGATGGGGTTTTTTTTTTCATACCTCCACAAACTTTTGCCAGACTGGGCTAACAAACCAGCTCTATGAAGCTGTGCCCAGCTGAACTGGGAGAGAGAGCAGTGCTCAGGGCTTTCTGGGTGATTAGCATGAAAGGATGGAAAGGCACAGAGAGAACAGTGTGTAGGAAGCTGCTTATTGGGGCTCACTGGCAGCTCTGTGCTGGCACAGGAGGGAGGGGTGCCACGCAGGTGCCCGATGCCATTTGCATCCCTGAGCACAAGAGAGCAAAAGGCACCTGATGCTTAAAACAAAAAGGAAAACCCACCTTCCTGAGCAGTGCCCAGCCTCAGGCAATGGGTTTCAGTCTTGCTGAATCAGTGCTGGCTGAAAGCAGTCTCTGGTAAGCAGAGCAGTGGTGAGAACATACAGCTCCCCAACACTCAGACGTGGTTCAGTCCATTTCTGGGGTGTGCTGAGGACAGCAGACTGGGGTGGAACTGGGAACAGAGCCAAAAGGAACCCAGGAAAAACCTCAGCTTCCATTTGGTCCCAAAATGGTAAAATGCCACTGCACAGAAGGCAGTTAAACGTGGGGGACTTAACCTGTTCTGCAGGTGGACTTGTAAATTAGGCTGAGTCACTGCAGCTCTGTCAATAATGGAGCTGTGAGCAGGTACCTAACTGTTCATGTGTTTGAGCTCCTGGCCAGCTCAGAGTGGCTTTATTGACCTGATAATGTTATTTATACTCTGCTAGTGTCCAGACTCCCCTCCATCCCGGGAGTACCGTTTGTGCTAGGACCTCTGTGAATACACTGGAAGAAAATACCCTGTCCTTCCCTTCCCAGCCTATGAGGAATGGAAATCAATGAATGAGGGCTGTTGTTTAGGTGTGCTGATTTCCTGTTGAGGCCAATGAGATGCTGATGTGAAAACCAGAGAGAGAGAGAGAGAGAGAGAGAGAGAGAGAGAGAGAGAGAGGCTCAGGCCCCGAGCTCTAACCACACTGTTCTATCATCACACTTCCTGTACATAAGCAAACACTTACTGGCAGTACTGGTATCCCTCTGCTTCCCAAAAGTCAGGGAGATTTCATCCAAAACGTGGAGGGGGGGATCTCTGCACTCCTCTTAAGGAAAAGCCTGCTGGACTCCAGTGGAAGCAGAAATGGGGAGCTTCCACCAACACGTGCTGTGGGATTATGGAGCTCCAGCTTCCATCCATTGCCCCTTGTCCTACCCCAGGGCACAGGTGAGCAGAGGCTGCCCCTCTTTCTGACACTCAGCTATGGATAAACATGGATTAATCCCTTCTCAGACTGCTCTGCTGCAGACTAAAGAGCCCCAAGGCTCTCAGCCTTTTCTCTGCAGACACATGTCCCAGTCCCTGGTCCCTGTGAGGGTGTCTGAGGTGTCAGGGCTGTGCACGGGAAGCTCAGCCACCCTGACCCACAGTTTGCAATGCCAGATTGGCACCTGTTCTCCTCCTCGGGTTACCTGGCCTTTCTCATCTGCCTCTGTGTGTTTAATACTCACGTAACATACCTAGAGAGGTGTGAGGTTTGGTCCATGGCTGTTTATCTTCACTCTGGACTTGGCATTGCACGTGGAACGAGTCATGAATTGATCAATAGCTGCTCAGGGATGTTGGTCATGCATCTGTGAGCACCTCTGTGTCTTCATCTCCAAGAACATCTGTAAAATGAAGAGGAAAAATGTGAGCTGCCTGTTCAAGCCCAGGTTCTCATACATTCTGGAGAGCAAGCATTTTCCATCTTAAAACCAAGGGTGTTTGCCCCTTCACTCTGCAGGAAGGCTGCTAGAGAACATTGCTCCTCTTTTGTGTGGGAAGAAACTTGTTCTAATGAGCAGAATAAGGGGAAGGGCTCTTTGTTGTGTAGATGCCTCCATGGAAGGCACTTTTCCTTTTTCCTGCTCTTGGGAGCAAGCTGTGCAGAGTTACACCAGCTTGTTGCAGTGTCACACCTGAATTGCAACTGGAATTGAGCTTCCCCCTGCCAAGGTAGAAGTCTCCAGAGGTGGTTCTTGGTTCCCTGGAGCTGTGTTTTCCCTTAAGAGCCAGGTGCTGTTTCCAGGCTGGATATCTCCCTGCACCTCAGAGTGTAGTCACTGCCCATCTCCTGAGCTCGGGAGGGATGCTGCCAGGTTGTATCTGTCATGATTACAGTTTGGAGCAGGGCTATTGAGTTCTAACAAGGTCTGATGGATAACTCCAGGGAGACCTGCCAGTTTTTACTGCAGCACAGCTGCTCTCCAGGAGATGGGAACACTGAGAGCTGAAGGATATTGCACAGAAATGCAGCTGTGGCCTGTTGGAGACTGGCTGGGGTCTGGGTGGCAGTGTCAGGGCAGTGGATCCAGGCAAGAGACTGTCCTTGGGGTAGGTCTGGTCTAGATGCTGAGTGAGCTGGGGACTGAGGACAGCAGGGTTCCTCCCGCACAACGTGGGGTTCACAGCACCTTGTGAGCTCCATAACACGTCCCTGGTGATCCCACATGAAGCCCAAAAATCCCAGAGAAGCACCAAACCACTGACTTCTCCATTGCTGGTACTGGGCGTCCACAAGGCAAATCTTGATCCTGACCTTCCTTTAAGTGGGAGAGACACAGAGATGGCCCCTGTGGGCACTGTGAGTTAGTACCTGGGGATAAAAGATGAATATTCTCCTGTTCTTCCTAAAAATAGTGCCTGGGGTAATTAAAACAAGGGATTTTTTGGGTACACTTATTTCCTCTTTTGTTCTGGCAGCCTGTTTACCCTCTGCCTCTGACTGAAACTCTGAGTCAGTCAGTTTCGTTTTCTGCCTCTCGGTGGCACAGTCACAGGCTCCTCTGGCTCCTCAGTAAGGTGGGATTTGTTTACAGCCAAATAAACCCGTTTCTGCAAAACAAAAAACAATCCCTTGAAAACACAACCGCCAGGGCTTGTCATTTCCCTTCACCTTTATTTACCCAGCCTGAACTCAGTGTAACCCGAGTCTCTGCACGACAGGTCTTCTCCCTTCCCTGCACCCCAGCCAGGGCTGGGCCATCTCCCCAGAGCCCCAGGCAGGCCACGTAGATGTGACCAGCCAGAAAAAACAGTGGGACAAGTGGCATGGCATGTTTTGGAGACTGGGTTTCATGGGGCAGTGTTGCCAGGACAGCTTCATCCAGCAGTCTAGGTCCTCATATCCCTTGGGTGTCACTCAGACAGGAGCATCTCTGCATTGAAAATGAAATTTCCAGAGGCCAGAGAACAGCACGGCCAATCTGGCAGGTGGATATACTGGGATGCTGGGACATGGTTTTAGGTGGTTTGGCTGCAGCGAGCTGCCCTGCTTCTAGGTGCAGGGCACTGATCTGTGTGTCACTAGCAATGCCTTGCAGGATGATCACTTAAAGCCACGAGTCTGCAGGGTCCTGTGCTTCTGATCTTCCCCCAGTAGCTCCTTCACCTGGGCTCTGAACCTCGTGTAACGCCTGTGAATCTCTGCCCTGAACAGCAGCACCCTGCCAAGGAGCTCTGAGCCATCCATCCCATTTCTCTCCCCTGCCAACTTTGCACCTTACAAAAGAAACCGGGAAGAACTGGGAGCTTCAGGCCAGCCAGCCCTGGGAGGTGACTTTAGCTGGGCTGGTGGCTCTTTGGGAAGTGCTGCTCTAAGCCCTGGTTGCTTCTGGAGCCGGCCGAAACCTAGCCCTAATCAGCGGCATCCCGTGCCCAGCGGGTGCTTTCCCCGGGAGCAGCGTGATGAGCGAGAAGGTATCGGTCACCATGGCACCCATGGGGCAGAATGCCTCACCGAGGGCTCCCTGCTTGGAGGGGACAAGCCCTGGCCACATCCAGACCCTTGCCCTTCCCCGGGCACCGTGCAGGTCTCGAGCAGAGCCGTTTGCAGCCGGTTCTGCAGAGCCCGGTCGCTTCTGGAGCGTGGTTGGGGTCGGGTGATGTTCCCAGGTGGGCACCTTGCCCCACTGAGCCCTGACTACCTGGCGTGCCAAGCCCTGCTTGTTTACAAGGGCAGGGGAAGGAAGCTGTGGCTCCCAAAACCAGCCTTAGCCATGAGCTTATCTCTCCCATGAGTGTTTGTCAGCAAGGCAGGGGGATTTGGGTAGCCGTGGGTGTGCTGGAGCAGGAGCAGATATTCCGTTCAAACTTATCACCTAGCTGGCTATCTGCTTTTGAGCACAGGATGGGGAGTCACCTCTCCAGGCTACAGAGTTACTCAAAAGCTCCTCTCCTTTCTGTCCCTACCAACCCCAGCTGCAAATCCTGCCCTGGCATTGCCAGGCTGATGGGCATCTGTGGGGCCAGTTATGGGCGACTGAATCAACCAGGAATTGCACCAGTTTAGCTTTTGCTCACCACGTCATTGCTGGTGCCCTGCAAGGACCCGATGGCTGGTGACACTGAAAACCAAGATTGTTTTGCTGAGGGTTGATGGGCAGCACTAGATTGAGCTTTGTCTCCAGTTTGGGTGGGGATAGGAGGGTCCTGAACTGGTTTGTGTGGCACGATGCCCTCACTGAGAGGTAAGAGAGAGCTGCCAAGCACAAGCACAGTTGTGAAGTCCTGTAGCTGTCTCAGGCCAAATATGGATTCAGAAGGTGGCCTGTGCCCCTAAGAACAAAGAGTGGCTTTAAAATTAGTTTTCTGCTAATTAATTTATGTTGGATTTTTTCTGGTTTACTGCAAAAGGCCAGTGTTGGTACAGCACAAAGTGAGGAAATGGTCTCTTTCCAACTTGGGAAAAGGGAGATGAACTTCTCCCTTGACTTTTCTTCCTCTTGTCTCTGTCAGAGGATCAAGTGGTGGAGGAGACAGAGGAGGTGTTTCGGAGCTATGCCTTCTACCGCTACCAACAGGAGAGAGAGGAGAGAGGGGAGGAAGTGCCCATGGACCCAGAGATCGTGGAGATCCAGCAGGAGCTGAGCAGGTAGAACTCCAATACCCACCACGTGCACGTTCCCCAACCCCATCCCGAGCCTGGCTGTGCCACAGGCCCACCCTCAGTCCTGCTGACTGGTCTCACTGACCTGTCCATAACTCCACCTTCTCTCTGGGCAGCACTGGGAGCCAGGTGGGAAGGCGCTTGGCCCTCATCGGGGACGACATCAACGAGCGGTACGACGCCGAGTTCCGTGACATGCTGAAGTCCTTGCAGCCCACCAAGGAGAACGTCTATGAGCACTTCACCAAAATAGCCTCCAGGTGAGGTCACCAGTGCCCTCGCTGTGGGCTGGGCACCTTCTCCTGGAGAAGATCAGGGGAGGAAGGTCAGACGGGGTGTAATGCAGTCGGTTAAACCCTCGTCCCGACGCAGAGCAGCTGCCTCTTCAGCTCTGCCCCAGCACACAGACCTTATCCGTTCAAGTTTCACCCACCACCCCCAGGTTGAGCTCCCAACGAGCTCAGTGTGACAGCTCCTGTGTTTTCTGCCTGTCTGCTCTTCCTCCTGCACATTGTTTGAACATCCTTCACCTGACCGTCATCTCACAGTCCTTGCACAAGCTGATTGGGGTCAGAAAGTTGGGGGATGTGCCCAGGAAGCAGGGCCCAGGCATTGATAACCAAATGAACATCCCAGCTCCCCTTCAGGGGTACGACCAGCCCTGGAGCAAGGCAGACCTGCTGCTGGTGCCACTGCCCCTTCCTTGCTGGGCAGCTGGGAAGTCCCAATGAGTCAGGCTCTGAGGCACAAAGCAAACGCAGCTGACAGCTGAGGGGATGGGCAGGGACTCACTGCCCTTGCTGAGGTCCCTGTGGAATGGGATGGGACTACCTGAGGTTGGGGGATGGTCCATAGGCTTGCAGACCCCATGGCCACCTCACACAGGTGATGCAGGCCCAGCTCACCTGCTCCAAGCCCAGCAACAGGGTGAAGAGCAACAGCAAAGACCTGAACAACTTATCACCCGGATGGCCCAAGGTACAGGCTTGGATTGAGGTGGCCATCAAGGGGCCCAGCCCTCACCCCTCTCTGCTTGTGGGGACACCAAGGCACTACACATTAAATGGTTTACCCAGGGTCACGCAAATGACCTCTGGCAGAGCCAGGAGAGAAGCTGGGGGCTCTGGGTTCCCAGGTGCAGCCCCATCCCTGTGCACACCCCCTGCCCAGTGTTTGTTGTCTAACTGCCTCTCTTCTGTCCTCTTCCTGCTCCCCTGTCCTTGGGAAGCCCTGCTGAGCTGTTTTCACCAGCCTGAGGCGGTTAACGCACCGCAAACAGGTAAATTCACCTCTGTCCTCTCTTCCTGCTGCCTGTTTCTGTCTCCTGCCCTCCCAGGCTCTAACTTCCCTCTCCCTCCGTGACCTGCACAGTGGCAGCTCCATGCCAAGATAGTTTTCCTTTCTGCAAACCAGGATTGCCAGGAACAGGGCTCCAGATTGAAACACAGGGGCTGAGTCTTCACTTTTTTTCCCCCCCTCTGCTGGAAACCAGGAAAACCACCTTCCCAAACAGGTCTAGATAAACCATGGCCAAACATGCCCACAGCAACCAAGACCTGGGTCAAGGAGCTGTTGGCATAGAGCAGGTGCATCTTGGAGCTCCTCCAGCCCTTGGGAGCATCTGTCTAAGGAAAGAGCAGGTTTTGGTCTTGGAGAGGTTTGTGCAGGAGCAGGGGAAATCCTTGTCTTAAGATGCTCAGTCCTTAGATTAATTACCTCCTAGGTACTCTTACCTCCAGGTAAGGAGTGGAGCATCTGCCTTATGAGGAGAGGCTGAGAGAGCTGGGGCTCTTTAGCCTGGAGGAGACTGAGGGGGGAGCTCATCAATGTCTATTAATATGTTAAGGGCAGTGTAGGGAAGACAGAGCCAGACTCTGCTCAGTGTCATCCAGTGACAGGACAAGAGGCAATGGGTGCAAGTTGGAGCACAAGAGGTTTAGGGGAAACACAAGGAAAACTTTTTCACAGGGTGACAGAGCCTGGAATGGGCTGCCCAGGGGGGTTGAGTCTCCTGCTCTGGAGACATTCCAGACCCACCTGGATCTGTTCCTGGGTGACCCTGCTCTGGCAGGAGGGTTGGACTAGATGATCTTTCTAGGTCCTTTCCCTACTATTCTATGAATCTATGACACCCTAACGCCCCTGGATGAGACCACAGGGTCCGTGGGACCATCAGTGACCAGCGCAGCATCCCCAGCCTTGCAGCCAGCTTGCTCCAGAGATCAGGGAAGCCCGAATGGATCGCAGCACTGGTTTAACCGGACCCTGGGCTTCATTTCAGCCTGTTCGAGAGCGGCATCAACTGGGGCCGCGTGATCGCCCTGCTGAGCTTCGGGTACCACATGGCCCTCCACGTCTACCAGCAGGGCATCCCCGGCTTCCTCCGCCGCATCGCCCGCTGCGTCACCGACTTCATGCTCCGCAACCACATCGCCCAGTGGATCGCCCAGCAGGGAGGATGGGTGAGCCCAGGGAGCACGAGGATGTGCCGGGGTGGGATGGAGACAGGGGTGGGCAGCCCTGCCGAGGGGCAGCCCGGGTGGATCTAACGTGCTCTGCTCGTTCTCTGTTTTCCCCCCCCTATCAGGTGGCTGCGCTGGAGCTGGACAATGTTTACATGAAGTACATGCTGGTGGTGGTGGCCCTGGTCATGGTGGGGCATTTAGTGGTACGACGCTTCTTCAGGCCCTGACGTGGGGGCAGAGGCTGGGGTGGGAGGGAGGGTCTGGCCAAGCTCGCTCTCAAAACTCTGCTCTGTGTTGACGTCTCCCAAGAGAGGGAGGGATTCAAGGAACCTCTGAGAGAAAGAGAGCAGCTTGGACCTGTGACCCTCCCACCATAGGGTCCAAAGTCTCTGCCATCTATGCAAACATCACCAGGAGCTATGGAGAGAAGCAGTGCAGGGGGGAAAAGGCTGAACTTTGCTGTCTGTTTTATGCCTCACTTAGCTGCTGGGGACAGAGCATCGCTGTGACACTCCTGGCAGGCAGCAGCGAGGCAGAACAGGCTCCTCTGGAGCCAAGAGTCTGGAGGAACAACTGTCTTGTGATCACACCAGCTTGTGTGTGAGCACAGGGGACTTGTCCACTCCTAGGGGCAGGTGCAGAGCTCCCTGGGTTCTAGCCCAGACCATGCCAGCATTTGGAGAGGGATTGCAGCCTTAGTTGCTGCAATTGTGGTCTGTAAGTCACTGGAAGGGCAAGTGTTAGCCCAAGTGGGGCTTGCTTTCCCCTTCCCTCTGCTCCTGAGCACAAGTACTTGAGTCTTCTCCTTCCTTTTAACAAACATCCCTACCCCTTTCTCACAAAACACTCTGACTACCTGTCCTCTGACCACCAAAGGTGACACCTGGCAGCACTGGTGAACAGATTTTCCCTGCCACAGTCTGAACCTGGAGACCTGCAGCTCTCCCATGGCTGATGCAGGTGCTGGGGTGCAGCCTCACAGCACCCCAAGGCTCTGTGCCAGCAGATGAGGAAGCACCAGCAGGTTTCCAAACACTAAAAAGCTGTGTTTTGACTCATGGTCAGTGTAGGCAGCCTGGCTGCCCTCCCCACAGTCCTGCTGGGGACTTCCACTCTGCAGACTTGGATGCTGGCAAATGAGCAGCCTAAGCAAGACCAGTTGACCTGACTTGCTCTCAGTGGGAGGCACTGGAGCTGCATCCCATCCCTGCATCAGCTCTTTGCCTTCTGAGCTCAGCAGGGCAGGGTGGTGCAGGAATGCTTGGTGAAGCCCCAGGCTACCCAGAGAGCAGAGCCAGGCTCTTCTGGGCACAGCATCTTTGGGAAGGGACTTGACCTTGTTCCGTTTGTGCTTGAGCATCATTTTGGGGGAAGGAAGGAAGCTCCACTCTCCCATCCCAGATCTTGCTGGCTTCTACAAAATAGGGAGAGTGTCCCATCATGGACACTCTTGGTTTAGCTCTGTTCTTTATACTCCAGGTGACTAAGGCTTGAAACTGTGACTGGCCCTTGTCTGAGCCAAACTCACCCTACTCCAGCATCTCCCATCTCCTAGAGCAGGTCAGCCAGCTGGGGGAGGGAGCTGAAGGGACCTCAGAGGTAGGAAATGAGCAGTGGTCCTATGTCTGGGCTCCTCTCCTAACACAGACAGATCCCATCTGGTCTGGAGCCTGGGACAAGGAGCTGTGGTGTCATAGCCCTGCACAGCCTGAGCCCTCCTGCCCTCTGGGGCCTTTCCACAACAGCTGGAGCTGGGAGCTCCCTGGTATTGCAACTGCAAACCAGTCTGAGTGACCACAACTGACAGTGCTCCTACCCAGCTCTGTAACTTGGGGATCCTCAAACCAGGGCAGAGCCCAGCTCACCTGCAGCCCTGCCTGGGGTCACTAGCTGTGGTGACCACCCCAAGAGCCAAGAGGGTCAGAGAGACCCCAAGAGGCACCCATCTCCCCACTGTGACCCAGGCATCCCTGGCAGACAGCTGTCTAACCTGGTTTGAAAACCCTCCAGTATTGCTTCCCCATATCACCAATTCCTACTTCAATCTTCACCTTCACAGAGACTCCCTCTCCTTCCCCCTACTCCCAGTTTGTCCCTTGCTGCAGTTCAAGCTTGTTACTACACACCTTGTCCAAGCACCCAGGCAGGACACTTGGATCCCTTCTTGCAGCTGCAGAGGCACAGCAGGACCAGCCATCACTTTAGAACACTTCCATCCCTCGTGTTCCCACCTCTTTTGATGTAAGAATAACAAATCTTTCAGCCTATTTCCATATCAGGGTCTCTCTGTGATGATTTTGACCCTGACTGTTTCTGCAGCACCCCTTTCCCTGATGGAGTGCTCTGGACTGTGCTTGATAGAAAGGCATTAAAATATTTGCTATAATATTCCTCATATTATATATATATATATATATCTGTCTTGGTTATTTTGGTTTTTTTGGTTTTTTTCCCTGCTGAGCAGCACAAATCTGAGTGGATTTGTCTGTGCTCAGGTTCTGGGGCTGTGCTGACTCTTCCTGAGCAGCTGAATGCCCACCCAGCACCTCTGCCCCTTGCAAGCACATTTCTTTTGACTTATCCACACACAACTTCATTTACCATCCTGCCACCTGCTCACTGTCTCGAGAGCTCCTCAAAGCTCCCAAGACTCTTCTCTGGTGTGAGCCAGTCTAACCCACTTACTATCCTCTGCACTTTCCCCATCCCCACCCCTTACCTTCTTTTCTGGGTGAAAACACCACCAGATGGAGCCTTTTTGCCACAAGGAAAATGAACTACTAATTGTTATTTTCATCAGCCACGTGATTGATGGGTCACTGTCCTCCAGACTAGGGCTCTGGTTTGGTTGGGTCTCCAGCAGGACTTTTTTTTTTTCACAGGACCTTGAAAAGAAAACAGCAGATCAGCTTTTATTCACTACTTCACTGACATGCTCCAAGAGCTCTAACAGGTTGGAGAGAGCTTTTGCTTGGACAAAAAGCCTCGCTGCTCGTAATTTATTCTCACCTTCCAGCTAAAGGGTTTCACCTTGCAAACCAAATCCATCTGTAAGGCTGACAGACTTTATTTAAAGACCATTTTTCAGCTTGATGGCTTTAGTCTGGGGTACCAGGGCAGATAAGAGAATTGTTAAAATAGGTGCTGTAGCAAATGAAAGTTTCCACTTTATCCGTTTTTTTAATCCATTTTCTCAGGGGATTTACAGGGAGGATTGTCTCAGGATATCAAGTGTATCATCTCCCTCTGCTCTCACCTCTCCCAGCCTTCCTGGTGCTGGCTGGCCAAGTGGAAAAAAGCTTGAACTAGGACTTTGAATGGGCAACTGGTCTGTAGTACTGTGTCCTGTCACTGGATGGCAACAGCACTGCAGGCACAGCCACTTGGGTGCTGTCTCCAAGGACAGAGAGGTGCTGAGCTCCCACAGAAGGGGAAAAAAAAAAAACCCCTTCTGTGTCCCCCTCTTTGTGCAGGTGACCTCAGGATCCATCAGCTGTGCTCTGCACACCCTGAGCTGTGGGTGTGCACCATGCTCTGACCCAGAGCCAAGGCAGGCATCACTGGTTTATACTGGACTGCTGCTGGGGAGAGTGCAGAGGGCTTCAGAGGAACAAGCTACAGCTTGCTGGGATCAGAGCAGACCAAGATGAGGCAGCTTGGCTCTCCCCAGAAGTTGATGCTCTTTGCAGGGTGGGTGGAAGAGCTGCAGCAGGAGTCTACCTCGAAGCCCCACTTTGGGCAGGGGCCTGGACAAGGTAGCCCAGGCCACTTGGACTAGATGCAGAAGGCTTTTGCTCAGGAACTGGCAGTGCCAGGAGTCATTTCTACCAAAAATAAATAAGTAGGTCTCTGCTATAGAAGGAAGAGCTGTAGTTATAACCACATTCTTCATGTAACCCCAAACTTCCTTCCAGGGCTGAATCAGCCACTTCATTTTGCAGGATTAAAGCCCTGATCAGCTACTATTTTTAACCAGTCTAAGCCTCAATTAACCACCAGCCCAAGCCCATTTTGTACCATGTACAAGAGCAAGCCCATCTGATGCACTGAAGAGCAGGGTCTCCCTGCTGTCACCCTCCTAAGCACTGTGGTGCTCCTGGGGCACACCCAAGGCTTTGGCTTCTTCCCCTGGTGGGCACAGGAATCTGCAAAGTGAAGGCAGAGTGAGGAGATGGCAGTTCACAGGGGGAGGGTTGGTCACTGAATCATTTGGGTTGGAAAGAAGGTCTCACCCCCACTCAAAACATGGCTCCCTGAGCCACCCCAGGGTTGGGTGCCAGCTGCTGAGCCAGCTTCTCTAGCAGCAGAGCCCCAGGCTGAAGTTGCATCTGAGGAAGGACTAGCTCTCTGATGCCTACAGCTTAGCTGCACCCACTGGTACCAGTACCTGCTTGAACTGCTCACCCCTAGAGGGGATAGGAAGGGGGACCAAAGGAAAACTTACGTGCCCTTTCCATCAACAGATGGGATGGCTTCAGCAGCTGAGCCCAGGGAAGGCTGCAGAGAGGGGGGGAGGGACTGCAGGTGGTTGCAAGGCAGGGCAGCTGATCATTGCTCCACTCGAGGCCACGAGCTCTGCATGATGGTTCCTTGGCCCTCTCTTTGCCAGCTCCCTGCCTATCATGGGGTGCAGGGAAGAAAAGGTGCATTTGGTGGAGATTTCTTTGTGCAAGAGGCTACCCCAGGAGAGCTGTTAAGGGAAGGTAGCACAGGGAGTTGTCCAGACAACTCTGCTCAAGCAGAAGCATCTGTGTTTGGGAGGCCAGGAAGAACAATCTCATTCAGGTTATAATGGGTGCAGCAAAAAGAAAAGGGGGGTGAGGAGGTGGAGTCTCACTGACTGAGCCCAAGGATTTTCTTTACTCCCACTCTCCCAGCTCTTTCCTTTTGAGGGGAGGAATCTGCCCAAGCTGTTTGCTGTCAGAGCCACCTCTCCCCTCCAGCCTCCCTCACCACCAAACACTGGGTGCTCCAGGGCCCACCACTGCCCCAGAGAAACTGGTCTCTGCACGGCCAGGACTGGTGGCAGCCTTCTGTGAAGCTGTGTGATGGGTTTTACACATATACTTGAAAGCACACTATCATTATTATGTTCTTCCTCACCTTTTTCACAGTAGCAAAATGGGTGGCACTCCGTGGTGTTCCAGGCTGCTCCTTGCCCAGCTCCTTCCTCCACCCCTCCAGGAGGCCCCATTTTCTCCCAGCACTGCAGGAAGGGGACGGGGCGTATGATGGAGCAATAAAACATGTTTTGCACTGACTCTGGAGGGGAGGGACTGGTAAACAACTTCTCTTTCCAGGGGGAGAAAGGGCACAGGTGGTTCCAGTAGCAGCAGGGAGATAAGGAACAAGCTCTATCTGCAGGTCATCTTTAAATGGCAAGCAGAGTGGCTGTGGGGAACACCAGGGGTTGTTTTTACCTGAAGGGAAAAAAAACAAACCACAAATCACATTTCTTTCACAAATATTCTGTTTTGAAATGATGTAATATATATATGTGAAAATAAAAATGGTACATGCAGTGCAAACTTCTTCTAGCTGTATTGTTTTCTCACGGGAGCTGTACTCCTTGCTCTCTACAACCCCCTGCCAGGAGGTTGGAGCCAGGGGGGATCGGGCTCTGCTCCCAAGGAACAAGCACCAGGACAAGAGGAACTGGCCTCAAGCTGCCCCAGAGGAGGTTTAGGTTGCAGCTGAGGAACAATTTTTTCCCCAGAAGGGGTGTCCAGGGCTGTCCCAGGCTGCCCAGGGCAGGGGGGCAGTCCCTGTGATCCCTGGAGAGGTTTCCAAGCAGTGGAGCTGTGGTGCTGAGGGCCACGGGGCAGTGGTGCCCTGGCAATGCTGGAGGATGGTTGGACTTTATGAGCTCCAAGGTCTCTTGTAAGCAGAGGGATTCTACAATTAATTTAATTTACAGTGCTCTGTGTAGCTCTTGGGTGCATCACAGGTTTTCCTGCACAGGCTCTTCAGCCTCAGTTGCCCATCCCTGAGAAATGGGGCCCTTAACAGCAGATGCTGCAGGGATAAGAGAATCCCCCTGGAGGAATCTGCTGCCCAAGCAGCTGCTTGACCTGCCAGAGTTAAGGATCTTATCACTGATGTGTCCACACCTCCCTTACAGGGAGCAATAAGGGTAGGAAATTGCAAAGGAAAATATCCATTAACTGAGGAGTAGGAGAGGAATCTCTACCATAAAACACTGGAGCAAAGGAAAAGCAAATGGAAAAGCCCACCATGGACAAGATGGGGAGGCACCAGCACTGTCTGGCAGCAGCACAGCAGCAATCCCTCCTGCTAGCTGAGCACACAGAGAGCTCCCGGTGCTAGAACAAAGGCTGGCACAAAGATGGGACACGGGGGCTCCTGCTCCAGTCACTGCCCCAGTTGCCTCTCCCAGACACCAGCCCAGAGCCACAGGCTGTGCCACTTTCTTCTGCCCTCTTTTCACATGCCAAGACAAGGCATGAGCTTGGCCCAGCTGCCCTCCCCCCCTCAGTGCTTACCTGGTTTTCCTCCACCCTCAGGACCAGCCTAGACACCAGCTGACCCCTGCAACGGGGAGAGGTGATACCGGGGGGCAAGATGCTTTAATACCACTGTGTGGGGTGTGACCATGAGGCTGTTAATGAGCACAGGCCTCCCTAATGAGCACAGACACCCCTCCCCCGGGTGCTAACAGCTCCTCATCATCCCCACCTGCAGCCACTTCTGCTGCTGGTTGAACGCTGTTCCAACCAGACCTTGCTGGTGGCCATAGAGCATCCTCCCAGTTTCCCTGTCCCCACCCTCCATGAGGGTCTGGTGTTGGAGTTGAGAAGGGAAGGGGTGGGCAGTGGCAGGGTTTGTGGTCACTGTAGGATTCCGCGGTGTATCAGAGGTGGTTTACAGGGGGGATGGCTCTGCCCTGCCAGGCAGCAAACAGCCCAGCTTAGCCCTGCCTCCTCTGCTCATCCCTCTGCCCCGTCCCACACCACTGCAGACGAGTGGAGCAGCGACAGCCTCGTGTCGTTCCCCATCGTGCTCCCTGGGTGCCTGGGTTTGCTCTTTCTACCTCTGAGTGCCAGTTAACCCGAGAGAGGAGAGATGGAGGGCGGGATGCCTGCCAGGATGGTCTGGGACCAGGAGGTGCCGGAGGGTCTGAACTCGAGCTGTGCCCATTTTCTGCAGAATAAATCCCAGGGAATGCATGTGGGAGCTCTGGGAGGAGGAGATGACGGCTCTGGTTATAAATTGATGTAGGAGAGGGGGGGGCTCAGGCTTTCCACACAACCAGCCAGTAGCAGATTAAGCATCGGAATCTAAATAAATATTTACCCTCCAGCTCCCAGCCTCTATAAATAGCCATGTGACAGAGCTGCCGGTTGATACTTCAGGAGAGGCTGGAGCAGGAGAACATTCCCAGTCACGCAATCTCATCTGTACCTGCAGCTCCACACCCCGGCCAGAGCTGCTCCCATCCCCCTCTCTCTGTGCCAGCAAAGCTTGAACTTGAACAAAAGAAAAATGGAAAAATGGCCTTAATTAAAGAATCCAGCTTTTCCTGTAATCCACTTGGTATCCTGCCCTAAAACCAGATCAAACTCCTAATTAATTTACCATCAAATAAAATGAAGGGTGTTATTATTGAAGTTTTTGCCTTTGGCCATTCGAACAGAACTGACCTTAAATCAGAATGCAAGATCTGGTAGTGATCTAGATCTCGAGCTGATATTTGAGACAAGAGCCTTATCTCTAAAACTGGGTCAGACTCTGAACCACGCAGACTTTTGTGGAAATAAAATGTTTTCTAGTTATTTTCCGGGCCGTGAAACGCGAGTGGGCAGGAGCTGGAAAATCCCACTTGTTTTTATCATCTTAATTTCTTTTTAATAAGAAGCCGTGGCTCCCGGGCAGGTTGGCATGTGTTTGAAGATTCCCAGCCCCTGGCTCTGATCCATCAGGCTGTCATCCCAATGTCAGGGACACGCTTCCCCCCCCAGGGCTCCTTCACTCCATTCATCTCACACATTGTTCCTCCTGCCGGGATCTGGGATTCCGCGGGGACCTGGCTGCATCCACACAAATGAATTAAGGGAATGGGCTTTGATCTCCGGGCTGAAAGGGAACACGGTGCAGCAGCAGCTCCCAGTGACTGACGTGAACTGGCACCAGCACCTCCGCCAGCCGGAGTGTCTCTGTGAGAAGAGCTCCCAACAAACAGCTCCCTAAGCTGCTGGGTTTTTTCCATCCTGTGAACTGGCAGCCAGAGCCTTCTCCAGTTGATCCCTCCTTCTCAGATCTCCCTCGGACTTTCCCTGAACAATGTCTATGAATTGTTATGGTCTGGGGAAACTCGAACCATCCCTGGAGGTCTGTCTGTCTGTCTGTCTGTCAGAGCGTGGTGTGTGGTGAGCTGCTTCCAGCAGAAGTGCCCCTTGTGACACGTATAAAGTTGGGCTCTGCTCTGCTTTCCTGGCACTCACAGAGCTGGTGGGGTCAGAGCTGGAGCCTGTCCAGGTATCAGGAGCTCTGGCAGAGCAGCTCCATGTCTGTGCTCAATGTACCTTTGGACAGACTGATCACAGGAGGCTGTGGGGAATGCTGCAGTAATTCAGTGCCCTTGGATGGAGCTCTGTTGTAAAGGAGAATCCTCTTCTGTTGACATTAGAAGACCTGATTCAGCACAAAGCCAGCAACAGACTCCTTTTTCTACTTACACCAGCCCTTGGAGGACACCAAACCACAACCCTGTCTTCATACAAGTCACATTCCTAATCCAGAACTCTCTCCCTCCCTCCAAAAATGCCCTCCCATTTGCTTGAACCATGTCTCTGCCCATCAACTCGTTCACCAGAATAGTCCAGGGAGACATCCTGGCATTTACCATCTGCTGATTGTGCTCATCTGGGGGGATTTACACCCGAGATTTAAGTGGGGTTGTTCTACACTTACTCTGCAGAACCCTGACCAAAGGTCAGAAAGCTGAAACTGGATGAGGTCTGCGTGGCTCAGATGACACCTCTTTGAACTCCAGGGCAGCACACAAGCAGCACAAGATATTTCACAGCCCTTTTTTCCCTTGAGATCCTCTTGCAGGCATCTGTAGCTCAACAATGACAAGGCAGGTAGTGACCATGGCTCGGCTGCATTGCCTTGAAATAAACCAGTCCCACCATCAGCAGAGAGGCTCTGCCAAGGGACAGCTTTCTAAGAAGAAATAAGTCATTTTTAGCAGCTGGCATGTATGAGGGAGAGGCAGACCCATAAAGACAGCAAAGTTCTGTCACCCTGCAGCTTGTTCAGACTTCAAGCTTTGCCTTCAAAGCAACTCAGAGATGCTCATTTTGTTACCTGCAAGCAGAGCTACTCCTGCTGCATTCCCACCTTTGTTACTCTCTGGTGCAGATGCTGTCAGGGAGAAAAACGTGGCTGAGCATCAGTCCCAGCAGCAGCTGTTGTGCTTCATCCCTTCCAGGCTTTGCAGCTGGCTGGAAAAAGCTCCAGGAGATGCCAGGACAAGGTTGAGTGGACCACCATGCTGAGGGTAAAGCCACCACAGTAAGAAGCACCCCAGCTGCTGAGGAGCCAACCATGAAAGCCACCAGAGAAGGGCATCAGGACTGGCTATGGCATTTCTCCTGTGGTCCACCTGCTGTCCCTGCCTGCAAGATGCTCTGATGTGAAGCATCTGCTGTCCTTCATCTGGCTGCAGCCTCCTGGAGAGGGTGCTGCAAGAGGCAGCAGACACTTGGCTCACACATCTCTGCATCTGGGGAAAAAACAAAGATAAAGAGACATCCTTGGAATGTCTCACTGAGAAAACACAGGCAGAGGTGCTAAATAAGAGTAATAGCGAGGTGAGAGCTGTGAACTCCAGAAAAGGATCTGCAATTCAGAACAAATAAATGAAAAAAATATGGCCACATTTGTCATATCTTCCAAATGTTGTTGTTCCTCTTCAAGAAAACCTTGTTTTTCTGCAGAATCTTTACCTTTATTTTTCCCTTTGGTAGGAATTCCCTCCAGTTCCTGTGTTCTTTCACCTTTTCACTTTCTATTTCTGCCATGACTAAAGAAACACAGACAAAAGCCACAGCTTTGCTCCTAACAAAAACTTGTCAAAGCTTTGTTTTGATGCATTCTGACAGATTCACAGTTCTCAGAAAAAAATATTTAGACCAAAAAGAAGCAGTCACTGAAGTTTCCCCTCCTAGTGAAAAAAGGCATTTCCATAAAAGAACAACAAAAATACTGTAAGTTTCTCAGAGAATCTAATCTTGGGCTGAACTGAACAAAAGTCAAGAAATAAATGCAGGTTTAGAGCTGATGCTGCTTTGCAGGTCTTGTGGAAGCCTTGAATTAATAAATTAGGGTGAAAAACTCCTGCCACTGAAAATCCAAGTCAGTTGGTACCATTTTTATTCAGCAGCAGCAGCAATAAGAACTGGGAGGTTCTGGCCAATGCCCTCCCTAACACCTGGATTTGTATTCCTGAGCCCTGGGCCAGCCAAGGGCTCGACAGATCCCCCTGAAGCTTCAGGAGCCCTTGGGAAGGACCCTGAACCCTTCTCCCTGCCAGCTCAGCAGGGAAAGGCAGGTTATGACTCCCTCAGGAGGCTGAGCCAGCCAGAGGGTGCTCAGGAAAGGGTTACCCCATCCTGCCCCAGGAATAAGAGGCACCCAGTCTGCTAGAGACCACCACTGCCTGTTGCTGGTGCTTGTTTCACTTTCCCAGTTCACTGCCTGAGCCACTTGGGTGGGGAAACACCCGAGAGCTTTTCTGAGTTGCAGAAAACACAGCTATGGGTCCAGAGGTTCCCTGCTGCTGTTTTAACACCTCAGGGAGGTAAGTGCTGCCCCTCAGTTTCTGCTTTTCCTCTGAAAATACCAGCAGGAAAACTCTCTGCCAGTCTCTTTCACAACTGGTGAACATCAGGCCCTTGCTACAGAGCCTTGCCTGGCTGGGGATCTGCACCGGAGTAATTTAGGGCACATCAGCACATGAAAGTGAACTTGATTTAAGTGAGAGCATCACTTGAAACTGCAATAGCTTTTCTCAATTAACTCTGCGTGTAGCAAAGACCTTGAAACGCATTTTCAACGGCTATATTAAGGCCTGATAAAATCCTTTGTGAACACCATTATTCTGGCTCACTTTAAACCTGATCCCTCAACCTGACATGAATACAAGGGCTGGGATCAGGACTTAGTGAGACATAACCAAGCAGCTGAGATGTGACAACACTTAACCCCCTGCCAGGGATTTTGTACCATTTCTGCAGCTTTTCGGTTTGGTTTGGTTTCCTGAGGCAGGGGCTGAGTCTTCTGAGCCTGAAAGCCCAGCCCTCTGCACATCCTCGTGGTGCTAGAAGCCCAGCATCCCTCCCTGCACCGTGCCCAGGGATGCTGGAGTGAGGGTGCTCACGCTGATCTGACTGAAATGAGTGTGATCAAGTGCTCCAGTAAAGCAGGTATTACCGGTCACGGTAGTTGAAGGGCTAAATATTTGATGTCACATTAGTGCTGGGCTGGGTCTGTGCATGTGGTTAATTAAAGAGGCTCAGCTAGAGAGTGGTAATTTGTTAAGCTGCATAATTCAATTGCTTGAAATCACCCGCCTGTCCCAAACACCAAAGGAGGGGTTGGACTGTGTCCATTCAAATTTATTCTTTTGGCTACTGAGGTGCATCTTCTGCCTGCAGATAAGACTGAACCATTCCCCCTTTTGTTATCACACGTGGGCAGCTCCAGACACCAGCCCTCCCAGCTCTGCTCCTGACAAACAAGCAGCTCTCTGAGATGCTCCAATATTCAGAATTTAGCTGGAAGCTCAACCTGAAGCCAGGAACTGGGATGCAGAGATCCCAGCCACAGGAGAGCTGGGAGCTGGGATGCTTTTCCCCATGGGCAGAGGGACAGCAAAGCTGAGCCCTCAAAAAATGAAGGAGCTTTTTCTGTTGTTCATCTCGCAGCTGAGCTTGTCCCTGTGATGAA
>JAOEGS010022062.1:39886-52136 GCA_025447755.1 Corythornis vintsioides | reverse complement strand
ATATAACAGTTTTTAGCCATCTGAAAGTTGGTTGCTTAGCCTAAGCTTGTCACTTAAATTCCTGCAGGAGCAATGGAGAGAGACTGTGAGAGAGAGCAATTCTGAGTCTGTGTCAGACATCTATCTTCAAATGGGATGAATTGCCATTTGGAGGAACCTGTCTTTCTCCATTTACCATAAGGGGAACCTGGTCAAATAGCTTAGATGAAACCCCTTTCACTTTCTGTTTAACTTTTTATTTTTGACATTTTTAAAACACGACATTTTTGTACTGTATATCTTCTTCAAATTTTCACCATTATAACAAAAATTCTTGGCCTGAATTGGTAAAAATTCTTCCTGATGGAGACATCACTGATTACTTTGTCCCAATATCACATTGCTTAAAAAATCCTGTTAGATCACCACTGGAAATACTGTTCACTTTTATAGTACATTAAATCCCACTATTTATCAGAAACATTAATGTATATTTACAGCTTAGGTTGTAAAATAGGAAGTAATCTCCCCCATTTGAAAACAAACAAACAAACAAGCAAACAAAACAAAAAACAAAGGTAAGCTGTGCAACAAAGAGACAAGCTTTGGTGATCAGTTGCCTACTCAATGCAGGAGTAAACAGGTGAAATTCTCTGACCTGTTTTATGCAGAAAGATCAAACAAGATGATCTATTGGTCCCTAATGGCTTAAAAATCTATCGAACTGTCAAATGGTTTCTGCAAAGCCAGAAGGTGACTGAGAGCCACTGAATTGTACATATCAATAGGAAGCAATTATACAATTACTGTTTTCTCCTCTATCAGTATAAATACCAAATATACATCAGGAAGTTATTTATTAGAAAAGAGTTCTTGGGTTATTATATTGCTTTTTGATTACAATACACTATTTCCGGAGGAATTGTTCTTAAGAAGAAAATCTATTGTTGAATTAGTAATATCAAATTTTGGTAAAGCCATTCCATGATTAATCAAAACCATTTCAATTTTACTGAAAGAACATGTCCACCATAAGAATTAATCAAATCAATACCTGGATTCATAATCCCACTGTTCTATTTGCCCTTGCAAGTGAAAATACATATTTCTAGTCCTCCCTAAGAGTTAAGTGTATTAAATAACTTTATGGGAAAGCATGATCCTTAATGACCCTAACATTCAGATGTTTTGACAATGTCAGACTTCTAACAAGGTCCTAATGAGAAAGAAAAGTCTAGTAAAATAAGGAAACAGTTGAGAAATTACAGATTAGCTATAGATTAGCATTTTTGCTTTTGCTCTTTATTGAGAACATGACATTGATTATTAAATGTGCACTATATTTTCAACAAAGTTCTAACAAAGAACACAACTCATCTATTTTGAAGGGCTATATTCAGTAAAAGTGTTGAACTGTGTAACTAACTTCCAATTATTCTTGCTGTACTGTCTCCCAGCCTCTTAACTCACTTGCATGTTCACTTTATAATATGTATATTCAGTGTAGTTTGCCCCCAGACAAATCTTTACCCCTATTTTCAAAAATTACACCAGAAATTAACATTTTGTGATCCTCTGATGTACATGTTGCATCTATTCTTCATTCAGATGGAGTTTTGCATAAGCTAGTCTGCCTTTTTTTACCTTTGACATGTAGCTACATGGCTGTGATCCTCCATTTGCTGTTACTAGCCAGCTGTCCTTTTTCAGCATGTGCTTGCTGAAACATTTGGATGACAAAAATACCACCACTGGAGAATCAGCTCTTGCAAACAGGCTGCTCAAACCCAGCCATGTTTGAAACCTATCCCTCTCTGAAGCTGACATTGTGCAATCCTTTGCAGAGGGCACAGATGTCATCCTGGTGTTGAAAAAGAGCTGCTGCAGGGAGACCGTAGCCTCTATTTGTCTGCTAAGTGATGGATTGCAATTCAGAGCTGTCAAAAGCACACTGCACCTGAGATTCCCAGCCTGTGCTGAGAGGACATAGCCTATTGTCCTCCCTCCCCACATATTAAAGGGAGATTAACTTTAGAAATAAAATATAGTTTTCGAAGTTAGAGAAGGCAAGGTTTTTATTATGTCCAGTGATTAGTTTTAGGTCATGATTAGTTTTCTCCAGTGTGCAGCAAGAGCTATCGGAATGAAATTGACATCATTTCTAGTTTTTTACAGGCAGCTGTCACAGAAATGGCAGAAATTGTTCCAAAGTATGAGACAACTTTCCATGGAGAGGTGAAAGCCAGAGGGAAAAAAAAAAGCCAAACAAGGTTCATTCATTTAGGATTTGAGCTCAGTAACTGACATTAACATTTTGTAAGGGTTTCATACAGTTTGTAAGGTTATTACTAATAATTTGTGGTCTATAATAAATGTTTTGTTTTGGGTTTTTAATTTCTAAAATTGTGACATTTGATCTGGAAGTAAAACGCCTTCCAGCTCACATTACCACACAAGGGCTAGGCCAAGGCTGATCTCAGGAGGTTAGTTGCCAGATCCATTTAAAGTTTCTGGGTGAAACTGAGGGTAAACCAGTGAAGATGGATACCAGCCCTTGTCGTCTGCAACGGGGCAGAAGACAGGATGCCATCGGGGAAGCTGACGGGCCGTTAGCTACTCCATGAGGACCAGACAGGGGATAGGAGAATGTGGCCATGCCAGAGATGGAGGGAGCAGCAGGGAGGGAAAAAGCATTCAGAAACAGGATAGCAAATTGAGTGAGACTAATGTAGGGACCAGGAGGGATGCAGAGGAGGGGCAGACAAGCGTGAAGATGAGGACGTGGAGTCAGAGTGCAGGCCAATGTGCTGTAGCAGAGTGGAGGAAAATGCCAAGTATGTCATGGCAAGCAGAGAAGGAAGCATGGAGGTCAAGAAAATGCTGCAGCATGGGGGATATGCAGTAAATGCAAAGAAAAATCAAGCAGGTAGGTGCTCCCACAGTGGGGATAAAGAAATCTGAATTACAGGGGTTCCTAGTAGATGGACTATCTCGTATCTGTGAGCTGAGAGGTTGGATTTCTGCAGGGGCTTTTAAGGAGAAACTTTAAAACTTCAAAAATGCCTTAGACAGGGACGGGAAGACGGGTGAAAGAAGGAGGTGGAAGTATCTCACAAATTCTAAAAAGGAGAGAAAAAGAGACAAAAGGAAGTTTGATTTAGATATAAAACTAGGAGCCCCTAATTATTTAGGCAGTTACAAATATGGAGACTCAGGCTTATTGTTTTCAAAGCTTGGATATGGATAAAAAAAAAAAAAATTAAAAATATTTACTGTTCAGATCAGTGTTAACAAGACATGTGCAGAGCTTGCTGAATCTGCTTGGTCATGCTTGTGCCACATGAGAGGGCAACCAGTTGTAAAGCTGATGTCAAGTTGGATGTTCACTGAGGAGTATAAGTACGAGGTGCTAAGACGTGCAAGGGAAATCCAAATCAATTCAAGAACACAGAGGCAAGACTCAACGTTTCCAAAAGACAGATCTGACCAAGTCAGGCCTCATCAACCAAAACACAGGAAACCAAAACCAGTTTACAGCACTAAATTACACAGCATCATTGCCTTTGATGTGACTCACCCTGTTTTAGCAACTAAGGACACCCGTGAGGAAGGTGAATATTCCAATATTCTTCTGCAATAAGGCAAGATATGTATTATTGTTTGAACATCTTGCCTCAGACTACGTCTAGAAGTGATCATCACTGTAGAAGATCATGAAGGAAAGATTTAATATCCAAAATATACGGACTGGTTTGTCTTAAGTCCTCAAAGCTTCACCTGCGTTTATTCTTATTTACCCATTGTGCATCAGTTTCTACTAATTATATATGAAAACCTTTCCTTTGAAGTCTGCTGCCAATTCATTAAATGATCCAAATTTTCCAGTACATGGATTTATGAGTAATTATGAGTTTCTCAGACTCTTATTCAGGAAATATAGCTCATTATCTGATGTCAAGGTGTTTGGCCAGTTAAAGGAGATTCTGCAATAGAAAATTTGTTGTTTCCTAACAATGTGGCCCAGCCTCTCCTTTTTTAGATAATTTTTCCTGAACACTTTTCTTCATACCCTACAATGACTCTAATCTGAACAGCTATTCCATTCTAAAAAAAAAAAAGTAAAAAAAAAAAAGTTCTATTTTACCTAGGTGTCTTCAAACAGTAAATTTACTGAGCTCATCTAATGGCTCTCATATAATGGATGAAAAACCACCATTGCCTGAGCACAGGTCTTGAGACATATATTCAGACAAATGTTTTACCTTATTGCCCTTTTCTCCTTACTCCTGGCAATATGTACACAGTATGTTCATGTTAACTTATTTTCTTTGGAATCCAAGGTCCTGCAGTTCTTCCTGCCAGCTCTGCCATTTCTTCCAAATCTCTATTCTTAAATGGCAATTTTCATTTTAGACCTACAGGAAATGGATCTGAGTGCTCCACTATATAAAAAGTTAGATTTTCTGAGCCTTTCATCTTCTACCCCTTGGATAATTTTCCTACTAGTGGTAAAGTAGTGTCATTTCTATTGAAAGACTGCTCTTTTGAAACTTGTCACTGGGTGGTTCTCTAAACTTTATTAGCAGTTTCTAATGGTACCTTTTATTTACTGGACAATTCCAAAGTCCTTTAAGTAGCTAGTGCTGTAGCAAAGCAATCTTAACAAGCAGTTTTGAAGGATTTATTGTCTGAGTGCATTTTATTTTGTGTGTGTGTGAATGGAATTGTTGCTCAGACTGTGTTCAACTCTGGTTTCAAAAGCAGCTCAAAGAAGGGTATCTGAGTTACTGTTTGCAGGAAACCATTTTCAATAATGCTGAAGTCCAACCAGAGCCAACTCTCAGTTCTCTGATATGAGCAAAAGATTAAATCATGTGTGCAATCACATTTACCAATTTGCTCAAGCACAAATATCAGTAAAGCTCTTAATGTACATAAGTGTTTGCAGCTTCAAATTTCATTCTTATTGAATGTATTTAACATGTTTATCCACAGCTCCAAGGAAAAATAACAGAGATCTTAAAAAAAAAAAAAAAGGAAAAAATACACAAAGTTCTCTTTTGCTTAAAGCAAATCACCATTAAACAATTTCTTGAACTATTTTCTTACATGATTCACAAACAAAATTTCTGGTTTTTAAGTATAACTCTTTTTGTAATCCTTAAACTACTGCCTAAATTTTCCTTAGAAGGCTGGAGAAAAAATGTTATTGTATATTTTTTTCAGAATATGTTTGAAACTGTTGACTAGCACCTACATTTTAACTTCTCCCAACACTATATGAGACCACCTTAGGTTTCCCCAGAGGTACTGGTACTGGTATGCAAGACAATTAGTTATAATCTTTCAATAAAAGTAATTGAAATTTTCCTTTCATCAGTTTCATTGTGCACAGACGCATCACTGATATAAAAGACCCAAACCCAACAAAAAAAACAAACAAAAAACAACAACAACAAAAAAGGAGAGAGGGCAAGATAATATAAGTTACTCTTTTTATAGGCAAATTGTTGGTGTCAAAAAAAGACTCACTTTCTGAAATGCATTTTCAAAAATATTAAGGGTTTTAAAGGTTATTGTCCTTCTCTAGGTGAGAAAAAATACCCTGCCCTCTGTCAGAAGCAGCTCCTGACACTAAAGGCTATTGGTAGGCAATTTTTTTACAACTTATTATGCTGTCATACACATACCATATATATTATATCTACAGATTGACAAATCACCTACATGTATATGAGTACAGATTAATGTAATACATATGTATACATATGTATATATGAGCATATATATGCAGAAAACCAGGAAGAACAAATGGTCATAAATAGTTTCCCAGTCCTCTGCAGTATGCATGATAATAGGGTACAACCACCAGCTTTTAAGCATTTGCATTCCAGAGAAAGTAACATTCCATATATAAAATATTCCCCTTCAAGGTAGATTTTTCTTGACAGCCCTTTTCACTCAAAACTCCTTGCCTCACAGTAAGATCTTTCAGTTTCAGTTGTGATTAAAGAAATGAAACAGTGAAAGAAGAAACAAAATGCACCTCTACAGAGCCCATCTATTCATGCAACACATATACCACACACGAACACTGTCAGCAGCCTGGCATCCTGTCCCACACATTTCTACCATGCAATATGCATTAATAAAAAGCCCCCATGTCAAATGACAGCACCTAGATGGAGCTCCCACATCAATTGTGCTTTTAAAAGAATTTTATTTTGTGTTCCCTAATTGAATCTTTTGAAAATACACCAGAAAGGTGACTTACTTTTTTTCTTTTTCCTTTTCTCTTCTGGCTCTTAATTACCCCTCCCTGAAAGAAACAGATATCAAATAATAGAAAGACTACTACAGGAAACTTTCAATAGAAAACTGCAATATTGCATAACAGAGATTTTTAAGGGAAATCATATTTACTTAAATTACCTGGGATAGGCAGAACTTTGGAGAGTGCAAAGTTAAAGCCACTGGCAGAGCAGTTGCCTGTTTGATGACAGGCACAAGCTCAAGATACACCCCCATGCCCCTGTCCTCAGAGGGAAATTCCCCTAACAAGTGAAGGTCAGCTAAAATATTTCATCTTATCAATACCCTGCTGTGCCTTTCACTCATTTTATGATTTTTTTTTTCCTCTCCTACCATGGCAAACGGTCTTAATTGTGACACTTTTGATGCATGTGAAGCAGAAAATGGTCCAGATCAGCTTTATCTCCTGCACTCCAAAGGAGTTAGTACACTGGAACCTGATTTCTGCAGAGAAAATTTCAGCCTTCAACACCCAAAGCAAAATGTAGTTCAAAAACTTTGGGGTTTCATTTCAGTAAAGCAGAAGTGCAGCACTCTTAAAACCATGTTTGCTGCAATCTGAGCACTTAAGTAATGTAATTATCTCAATGCTTACCAAAGAATAATACAGCACGAGCCAATTTTCTGCATCACTCTGCCACTGTATGCTCTGCCTTTGGTGATCTGCATAACTTCCAGCTTTATGGCATCTGAATGCTGAGCCTTCTCAAACAATTACACAGTTCAGTTATTTTAAGTAAAATAGATTTGTCACAATTCTTTCAGTCTGCAGTTTGCTGAACAATGGCAGGTGTGCAAAGGCAAGAATCTCCTTTGAATCCCACCTTGGCTCAACACAGAACACATGGAATGAAAAGCAAGAGACAGAGCCAGATGCTGAAGAGGTAACATCCTCTTTCTTTTATCATCTCACCTCATTCCTCAAGGCAGCCAATCTCCTCTCCCTTCTGCACCAGTGACAGTAATCCTGTGTGAAGCAGTGTCACCATCTAACCATTAAAGAGAAGCAGCAGTAGCAACAATACTCAAGGTGCCTTTCCTATCTTTGCTCTTAAAAAGATCAAACTTTGGGACAGTCTGGAAAATAAGAACAGTTAGATGTGCTTTGTGAAATCATGTCTTTGTCAGAATGGGAATCAGGCAGAGACAGAGCTACTGGCAACTGTTCTGATTTAAAAAAAATCAAGCTGCCAATATTGCAGAAGAAGATTACAGATAGTTATGTACATGTGTACAAGCACACAGACAATTGAGAGACCAGAAATACATTGGTTTGGTTTGGTTTTTTTTTTTGAGAAAGAACCATATGAAAAGATAATGAGCAAAAAACTCCAGACTAGTCCCTCAAAACCCCCACACCTGGTTAGGCTGCAGCTCCCATCTGCCATCCTTCTTGCTTTTCTCATTGCAGTTTTCTTTGTACAGAAATAGGGTATATTAGTGTCATCATCAGATCCAAGCAGACTGTTGGGATTTAGATAATAACGCAAGTGATCCCTCTTCGGGCTGTCAGCGTGAATGTGTGGCACACTGATGTGCAGACGTGCAGAGCTAATGCAAATTCAGAGGCATGGGCAAAATATGTACCTGAGTGTCAGCCTCTCCCAGCTAGAGCCCCCCGTGGGCTCCTATTAACAGCCGGATCCTAAGGGAGAATAAACAATGCTTTCCATCTCAGACACTGAAACTCTCACGGGCACAATTGCTCTAAGTGCTCAGGGAAGGAGTGTGTAGCAAATTTCTACCCCAATCCCCCAGTTCGTGCACTTTGCAGGTGCTGCTTGCATTGGCAAAGCAAGTTTTAAACTTATGAAACCACTTCCCCTGACACTTTGGGGTCCAGCAATCCACCACCCATCCAGGGTTGGGAGCAGGACACCGCTGCCCTTGCCTGGGTCCTGGCTTTGCCAGGCTGCTCCAATAGCCACCCTCAAGACTTGCAGTGGTTTTTCCTCCATCTCCATCCTCTTTCCTCCTTCTCCTGCTAACATCCCAGCTGCTGTTAGTGCCCTGTGCTGGTCCATGCAGCCTGCTAAGCCAAGCCCAACCAGCCTCTTCCTGAAGACACCTCCTTATGGGCTTTAAGTGGAGCAATGTCCCATAAAGAAACCTCAGTATAATAACTCAGTATAAATACTGAGGCCACTAGTCATCAAGATAAGTCTTTGGGTTTACAGACATGTTTTAAAATCTATCTGTATTTGCTCCAGGGCCAAATTTTGTCACTTGGGACAATTTATGAGTATAAAGTTTCCCTAAATAAAATGCCACGATTCAGCTCTGGTCTCTATAAATACAGACCTCAAATGCTCATGTATCTTCTTTGACAAGAATGGCTATTAAGGTGATAAGATCTTAAAGCTTAAACAACCAGACAGCTTATCTGAGCACACTAAATAACATATTTTCTGTCAAATAGAAAGTATTTTCCACCCCTGTGGAACAGAGCTAAAGATTCTAATTCCTATGAAAATATTAGTGCATACTTTTGTGACTCAGTTCAGAAATGGATCAGAGAAAAATCTTTCCACTAACTATTTTCCTCAGAAAGCCTTAGCCACATAATTCACCCATGAAAAAAGGTGTTTAACTATAGTCAGTGAAGAGTCAAATGTAGCCACAATATATTTAGTGTTTCTGCTAGATTTGGGAGGAAGATTCGCAACAAGTCAATGCCTCTAAGTAGTTTAATTTATCCTAACCTTCCCACTTAAAATTCAATTTATGTTTAATTATTTTCACACTGGTGAAAGGTAATAAATACTCAGCTCTCCAGGAAATTATTTGGTTGAACTATCAAATTCAGAGGCATTCAGCCTCAGGCAGGTCTTAACTAGCAAGTCTTTCAAAATAGCTGCTTCATTTAGGTACTGCCAAAGTTCACACAGGCTTAAATACTGTCATAGGGATTCATGATGGTCTCTTCTGCTTGGGCTTATCTTCTGACAGGGGGAAGCATTCCCAACAACACTGCTGCTGAGATGCATCTCATGGACCTGTACCTCTCCAGGTTCTTTAGATGGTCTGACCTGATCTTCACTTAGAGTGGGTAGATCTGCCTTCTCCTAGTCCCTGCCTTTGTCTTCTGCAACTCAGGTGTGGCTGGAACCCTTGCTGGTGAAGGCTGAGGCACAGAAATCATTGAGCACATCAGACTTCTCCATAGGCCTTATGAGCAGGTCTGTTTCCTTCTGGAGGGGGCCCACATCTTCCCTCTTCTTTTATCCCTGACATACCTGTATGTTTCTTGTTACCCTTGATGTCCCTAACCAGATTTGTGTCTGTGCTTTAGCTTTCCTAACCTGATGCTTGGCTGCTTGATCAACTTCTCCCAGACTACCTGTCCTTGCTTCCCCTCTCTGTAGACTTTACCTCTCTCTAGGCTGATTGAAACCCCATAAATGGTTATCACTCTAAGTCAAGTATCTTTCTTCTGTTCCTCCAGCATCATGACAAGCAGAATCTGGTACTTTGTGTTAATAGTTTTCTATTTTTTCCTGTCTTCAGGCTTCTCTAATTTCTTCTGTATCAATCATCCCTTTCAGTAACCATGACACCCAGATTTGTTTAGCCATCAAATTTAGTGTGTACCCCAGCTTTATATTTTGAAATATTTCAGGGTACCAGGAAAATAAGATGTGACTAGAAGATACCATTAAGGAGCTTTATCACATGGCTCTGTCCTCTCCAGTCAGAGAATCACAGCATGGTTGAAGTTGGAAGGGACCTCTGTTAAGTCCTCTGGTCCAACCCTCCTGATTGATTGCCCTTGACCATGTCCAGACAGCTTTTGAATATATTCAAGGATGGAGACTCCATAGCCTCTCTGGGCAACCTGTGCAAATGCTGAGCCACAATCAGGAGTGTGAGGATGATCATACTGATCAGACAAGAAGTCCATCTGTCAGTAAATGCCAATGAAAGAGAATAAAAAATGGGGTGAATATCTGGCTTTATTTCTGCCAGTGTCTCCTTGACTCCATAAATGTATAGCTCACTAAATTTCTAAGAAGAACAGGTGTCAGTATATTTAATAACCTTGGAGACATTTTTCCTCAATTATTTTTTTTCCGTGTGCTTTATAAATCTATGTAAACTTCAAGCACCAAAAATATTCTGTATCAAGGAATCCTCCAAGTGAAGTTGGGTAGATTAGATCGACTGTGTTTTCTGTGTCCAAAAATAAGCTACTTTTCTAGGAATAGACAGCAGGCTGGTCTGGCCAAATTTATCTATAGTAAACCTTTTTGCCTCTTTACCTTCCATGTCTTCAATTTTTTCTTCCTTGAACTCAGACAAAAGAGTCTGTCTTTGTTAGATCACTTTTTCTGTCTGCCTGAATGTGAGGGCTACATTTTCTATTCTTCAAACCCCTCATACACTCATAGCCTGCTTAAAAGTCTTTTACAGGCTGGATCCACTTTTCTGTGTCAGCTCTTTCAGGACACCAAGCAAATTCATCTCTTTGAATTTTGCTTCCCTCACACATACATTAACTTCAGTTTCATCCTCATTGATAACTAGGTCTAAGAGCAGCAGAACTCCTGAATCCTGGCCTCTTAACACCTTGTGGAGCCCAATATTAAGAACTCATGATCATTTGCTGGTGTCTAATAGGTGCTGAACTCGTGTTGCAGATTGGGAGCTGTAATAAGGCTCTTCAATTTTATTCAGTTGTCTATTATCTTTGACAGTTCTATTCTCCTTCCAAAGGTGGCTGAAATCAGCTGATAGATTCAAAAGCTGTCTCAGACAGCTGGAATGAGGCACAAAACTCAGAGACTGCAACATTTAAGGGTTTGGGTTTTTTTGTAAATGTAGAAATGAGTTTTGATTGCAGTCATGAGGAATCCCTTCTGTCATTACAAGACTGTTTTTTCTTCCAGTCGAAAACTATTTGTTTCATTAATACTAGCACTGAAATGCACTTGTTGCAAAGCCTGAAGACACTCTAGAATTATATCCTGGAATATCTGGAAGGGTTAGTCTTAAATTTATAATTAAAAACAAAAGATTTTATCTTCCATAATGTCTGATCAAAGATTAAGGTCATTATCTCATAGAATGAATAAAGGAAATGCTATTTTTTTTAAACCATTCTATCTGGTGAGAACAATTATCTTATTATTCCCTTAATTCTCTTATCAAGTCTATATCAAATTCTACCTAACACTTAAATATTTCTAAGATTTAATCCAGCTTTAAAGTGGAAGTTGTGAAGTTCTAGAGAACTGGTCTAACTAAAATTAAAATAGCATAATTTCTACTTTATTTACTAAATTTACTTGATTCCCTCCACAGCCTTGACACATAATGTAGATTATTCATGTGCCCATATTTAAGTTAAAATTAGATTAAAATAAAAGTAGTCAATCACACCACATACAAATAGAATGTACGAGTACCCTATAATGGGAGCCCTGCTAAACATGGACAGGGAGCTACTGAAGAGAATTCAGGGCTGGGCCACAAAGATACAGAAGGGAGTGGAGCATCTCCCTTATAAAGAGAAGCGGAAACAGCTGGGGCTCTTTAGCCTAGAAGAGACTGAGAAGGAACCTCATCAATGTCTATAAATAGTTAAAGGTGAGGGTAATGAGGGTGGAGCCAGACTCTTCAAAATGGCATCCAGTGGCAAGAGACAATGGTAAGCTGGAGCCAGAAAAGAGGTAAGCAAGCAAGCCAGAGGAAGAGGCAAGTAGGCTGGAGCCCGAGGGACAGGTAAGGAAGGAGGCAGGAGCCCGAGGGACAGGTAAGGAAGGAGGCAGGAGCCCGAGGGACAGGTAAGGAAGAAGGCTGGAGCCCGAGGCAGAGGTAAGGAAGGAGGCTGGAGCCCGAGGGACAGGTAAGGAAGGAGGCTGGAGCCCGAGGCAGAGGTAAGGAAGGAGGCTGGAGCCCGAGGCAGAGGTAAGCAAGGAGGCTGGAGCCCGAGGCCGAGGTAAGCAAGGAGGCTGGAGCC
>JAOEGS010022062.1:0-16293 GCA_025447755.1 Corythornis vintsioides | reverse complement strand
CTGGGGAGCCTGTGCCACTGATCCACCACCCTCAAGGGAAACAACTTCTTCCTGAGATCCAGTCTAAATCTCCTCTTCTCCAATTTAAACCCATTAACCCTCGTCCTTTCACTCTAGGACCTTGGAAACAGGGCTTGCACTTTGTTAACCTAGATTATCTTGACTGAACTGGCTAAAGTTTCACAAGGAGTGAAACTTTGGAGTTGTCATCTCCAAAAACGTGGAAGTGATAAATACTTGAGATTAAGCTGAAGGGCAAAAACTTCTCAAGGCAGCACAGTTGCAGCTATGAAAAGATACAAGTCCACAGCCAAATATCAAAATACATGATGAGACACCCACTACACTTTAAGGGATAAATATAGACTATTTTGAGACATTTAAGGTATTACATTTTCCTCTAAGCCACACAATTTTTATTCTGCGTGCCTATGTTTGAATATAAAGTGATTAGGTAAACAATTTGACCCATGTGGTTATAACATGATAACCATTTGGCTGGAAGCCCATCAGGCAGCTTGATTTCTCTTACCATTTTGTAAAGTAAGATAAAATTCCCGACCCTTTGAAGGCATTTGCCTTTTGCTTAATTATATTAGCCACCTATTTATTTTCTTATCAGGGATAAGCACCCAAACACTGATCTAGTTTTCAAATACTTAGTTATAATGACAAATAAAGGTGTGATTTTATTCCAGCAGAACTTTTAGGGATACAGAAAATTGAGTAAATAATGTCCCAATATTGCCATGTAGAATAATAGCTTTATCATTAAAAGAAATTAAACTATTTGTTAAAAGAAATTATATTCCACGTGCACGTGACAGATTCTGATTCAGCATAAGAAAAATGAAACAAGAGTTAATATTTCAACATGTATCTTACAAAGGATTGCACACATTTTCTATCAAAAAAGCTAGTGATAACCAGAGAAATCTACCAAAAGGCAAAGCTTTGGCATTACCAGAGAGAGGAGTTAATGAAATCTATGGGCTGTAATCAAGGAGATGGACTAAAATCAGGCTGTGAATAGTTGTGTATGAACATCTAGATTATTTGCTAAAATTCTGACTGTGCATGTACCTACAGCCAAATATCAAAGCATAGGGAAGGTGTCTGAAAATGACAAGCATACCCTGAGCTGCTGATTGCAATCAAATTCTGTACATCCTTTTAAAAGCAAATGCTTATCAAAATTCAGTTCATGTTTTGGCACTATCTAACATTCCTGTCTTCTTAGATGAATATACCCTGAAGGCAGTCACTCTGCACCAAGAAGAGGATCCAGACTGAGGTGCAACTGATTTCACTGGTAATATACTCAACGTCTACAGAACAACCTGGGAAAAAAAATATTTATTGTCATTTTGGTGCCAAGATCCTAGTTCATGTGCTGCCTACTTTCCTGTTTGGCTTTTCCTAAACCTTATCAGTGATGTTCTCACTTCCCTCAAAATCCCCATCTTCTATAGACTTGCTCTTTCACTCACCTTTGAGGCTGGCTCCTGATCCTTTCTTATTCTGCTTTAGTCAGAGTCTGGCAGCTTTTGACACTCACTATTACATCCTAATTAAAACTAACTCTATTGATCCACTCCACCCTTCATGTTCTTTCTAATCAAAGACCTGGAAACCCAAGGCAGACTGTTGCAGCATGTCATCCTACCATCATGCCTGGGAAGGGAAGCTGCCTAGGGAGGATAGTGCAGAGCTACATTGGTGCAACAGTTCTTGTCCACGCAGGGCAATTTGCTGCCTGCAAAGAAAACCTGAAATTCTCTGTGGTGAAATGGTAGCATTCCACAGTCAGGTCATTCTTTTTCTTACGTGAGCTTTCTATGCAAATCTGTTGGCTCCAAATACCTATGGCTATCTGAATGGATTGAGATAACTAAAAAAATATGACCCAAAATACAATGTATTATCTCAATATTTTTTTTTTTAATCTCAATCTTTTTAATTAACTGAACTGTTTACCTGTCAAATTAGAAAAGAAACACGTGTGGACTAGGAAGGCCAGCTAGCCTGGGTGTTCAAACTGAAGAAAACAGGTAATATGAAGCATTTACCCACACAATAACTCTGAATACGTTTATAATCCCCCTATGACAACGTTACCATCACAGCCATAAACTGTAAAATTAGGATGCTGCCAGCACTAGTTGCATGTTGTTTTCCCAGCACCTCGTCCACTAAGTTTCTGCTTTTAAGATTCACACCTTGGAGAGATGAGAGCCTTGTGTTTACCCTTTAGGCAGAACAAGTGTCTGCTTGTGTCTGTGTGTGCTATGTAGGTAGCAGGTGGGTTTGGTTCCTAGCAGGTTTTAATTTGATGCTCTCCTTGTAAAGTTATCTGCCCCTCTTCAGACACAGAAAAAACATGTAAATTATTACAGATGTCCAACAGATCTCTCAAAATTATCATGTTTTTTTAATCACACACAACCCTGATGCTGCAGCACGTTATCACAGGAACAATCAGAGAGGTGAGTAAGCTCAAACTTCTCCCCTCCTGCAGCACATCCCCCAAGAAATACCAATCCATGTCTCCAGGTAGATAAAATAACCTGTCTGCTGCTGATCTGGGGCTGATGAAATAACCTGGAGCTAGAAGGGCACTGACTGCAGCTGCTTTATTTTCTCATCAGTCCCCCTGATAGTTGCTGCTCTCTCACTACCTCCTGTTCTTCCAGCTCTGCCTGATTACACTGGCTAAGTGAACTTAAAAGCATGTGAGTTTAAACAAGAATTTTGTTTAACCCACACACACACACACACGTTGTAAAAAAGTGGGATTTTGTTGTTGGTTTGCTTTTTTTCACCTGTCTTAATAAATCAGAACTGTGCAGACAAACAAACTGCTAGAAGTAAGAGGGCAGCTAGACCTCCTAGGCATCCTAGAGAGAGGTCACAGGGGCAGACTGATGGCTCTGCTGTAAGCACACTTTGACCAAGCAAGCACCAAGAACATGAAGGAAGAGCTCAGGTCATGGTGACCCCCACACCAGCAATTCACTCAATTCCCACACAGAGGTGACTGACAGCAGGAGGGAGATAACAGCAAAAATGCAGTGATATGGGAGAGCACTTCTTCCTCTCCTCCCCAACAGCAGTTTGTATGCAGGTCTGCCAGGGCTGCTGTGGTGTGCAGGAAAACCATCCCCCTGGCTGCAGCATCACACCTGTTAGCATCCAAACTGTCTAGCACCTACCTATGCAGGCATCTCTCAGCTTAACCCAGCAAGTACCTTCTTCTTTGTCTCTGGAGAGCTCTTGATGACTGTCCATGGCATGGAATAACATCTGTAATTCTGCACTTGGCCCCAGTGCCAGCTAGAGCTACTTTCTGGATGACTGAATTCAATCACTAATGGCCCATTTACTTTAAAGGAGCTCATTCTGCAATTCAGTAAGGTATCTTCAGAGGGGTGATTTTGATGGGAAATATATAGATATAAAACTCCTTTTCTGTTCGTATGTAGTAAGAAAAAAAAATCACATCCAGGACTAAGACTAAGCAAGCTTACACTTTTTAACTATTAGATCATTTTGGCCCCACTGCCACAAATCTAAAATCACTGCAACTACTATCAGCATTTCCTCATTAATGTTATCAGGACAGTGATAGCCCATTACTTTTCTGCTGTTTGCTGCTTTCTAGACTGTTGTACAATAAGAATTCTGCAGTTTGTCAGACTATCTTCTCTGTCTTCATTTGTATTTTGCTTTATTTACATGTTTTCCTATCACCTCCAGTCACTGGTGGGAGGGAGGGAATACTGTGCCCTTCTCACAATGGGTTCTGTATTTTCCCAGGAAAGGAACTACATTAGAAGTTGGATATCAACAGGTAACAAAAGGCAGCATGATCCCTTCTGCCTGATGAGTGAATTTCTTATCCATAAGGTGAAAAATTCTTGCTCACCTTCACAATCTTTCCTCTCTGGCACCTTGCTCTGCTGCACTGGCAGTCAGTCATACAACACAAAGTCTCTGCTGGAGGTCAGAGCCCTGAGAAGGTGAAGTAAAATCCATGCTCTTGGCTCTAGGAAGGGAGGGAGAGGAGAACAGATTTAAGGACTACATCCTACATCTAATTTCAGGCATCTGATTTCCTTTTTTTGGACCTGCACCTGCTAAATAGCCTGTGATTAATGCTAGTATACAGAGCAAGCAGCATATTAAAGGACAACAGAAGAGCTACCTCATAGTGAACTATGAGCCCTGTATTCTAAAAACTTGCTGGCACAAGAAGGATTATCAGAGGCTTTCCTACATGGTTACAGAAATAGCTTTACTTTTTGCTCCCCCCACCTTTGGTAAAAATAAATAAATAAACACGTTCCCTGGGTATCTGACAGCCTGACTAATTGCAAATAAGTTTTCAAATGAGGAACAGAACAGCAAGATCTTCAATCGGGTCTCTCCACAGTATATCATTTTAATTTGAAATTTATTGGAAATAAATTAGCATAATTATCCACTGAATCTACCATTCATTGGCAGTGAGATTGTAGGCCAAATGACTAGAATTCAGTATTTCAAAAGAAGAACACTTCCAGTGAAAAACTACAGTACAAATGAATTTACATTATCAATAGCAAACTTGGGTTTAAGCAGCTAAATACAAGTCCCTAAATTCCTAGAATACTTCACTGCACACTCACTTGTGATCCCTCAGCCTGGATCTCAAAAGCACCAACCTTATTGATATCTAACCTAGCAGGCATAATTGCAACCCGTGGCTAGGGTTAAATCCTGATTTGCAGTTGCCTCTGCTTGAGAAGTGTAGCCTCAGCTCTGCTACCTGGTTTGCAAACCACCAGCTGCAATCCCCGTACCATTTGTGTGACACCTGGGAGTGATAAATGCATGCCAAAAAAAAAAAAAAAGAAATCCATTACTAATGTATCAAGCAGCACATCAGGAGCTGATGAGGCACTGAAAGGAAATAATGACAGTAGATCACAGCCTTCAGTGAGCTGCTGAGCAGAGACTGTTCCACGCTGCCTAAATGAAAAGCAAGCAGCTCAGGTCAGACAAAACAGATCCCTCAGAGAGCCAAGGTAGCTGGAGGGAGAAAGGAGACTTGGCTCAGGCTGCAGAGGGCTGCTTTGGAAGGGGAGCCTCACAGATGGGAGCAGGTCCTCTAGTGAATCTTGCAGCAGGCTCATTCATTTGTGAATGACTCTGCTCTCTCCACATGCATCAAAAATTTCCAGTGAAACCCAAGATGACTGAGGACACTGGTGATGCAGGAGGTGACATTCTCCTTTCTGAGTCAGAGCTGAGCAGACCCAGCAGCAGGGTGCTGGAGGACATGGCACAATGAGATCAGAAACAGAATCATAGAATGGTTAGGGCTGGAAGGGAGCTCCAAAGGGCATCTAGTGCAGCCCCCTGCAGGGAGCAGGGACACCCTCAACTAGCCCAGGCTGCTCAGAGCCTTGTCATATGTTGCCCTGGGAAGAGTTAACAAGCATGTGCTCTTTCTTTTATATGAGAAAAAAAAATATAGTCTTTAATACAGATAGCCAAACTGAAGACAAACCAAAAGAAGTTTTTGTTTACAAAACAAACTGGGGAAATGGGTGAACACAGTATAAATGAAACCTCTGCTGAATCAGAAATGACAGATCTAGTTTTCTCAGCCACTCAAGACAGAAAGAAATCAGGTGGGAATATACTACAGAGGACAATAAAAGAGAGGGCTATTTGTTCAGGAAGATGAAAGGGATCATGGAAATCAAGACTCTGCTCAGCTGAGAGGATGGTGGAATAGAAGAAATGTGTAAACCTCAAAGAAGCTCATGATTCAGAAAACAGACCAAATCCCTCTATGCATTTTTCCCAGACAACAGCATGAATCCAAAGAAGAAAGTGGTTTTTAATTTAATCTGGTAAGAATTTAGTCCTTGGTATTCTAAGAAAACAAAAATCCAAACTACCATTCCTCTCAGGATCACAGCTAAATCACTAATGTTTCTTACAGAAATATTTGCTTGGATCAGAGATGCCATGCCATCTTGAGGATGTGGAATGCACACTGAAGGCAACAAAACTGAATGCAGTCCAGTTTGATGTTGTCTGTGGAGAATGAGGAGGCAGGCACTGTGTTGTGGGCTCCATCAGGGACTGTGTTTCATACACACATTCCAGTTTGGGTGAGCCTCAGTGTCTTTATGTAAACTTACCCACTAATATTGCTGTGGACCCCAGCTGGTTTATATAGTTTTTGCTTCATACAGAAAGGGCAAACTGTTGTCCAAAGAAAATAGTTGTAAAACATAAAGTTTTTCTTTCAAATTTAAGAAATTCAGCTGTAGTGTTAAATATGGCCAGCAGACCCTATACAGTACTTTTCAATATATTTTTTCAACCTTATGTTCCTATTGGTCCATGAATTATAGTTCATAGTTGAAAGGGAATTGTTTGTTAAGTGATGTTGCCCTGATAACTCAAGCTGTGGGGTTTTATTTGAGGTACAAAAAAATAAGTGCACAACATTATTATATAAAAAAACCCATGAATTTTTTGTCCTCATTATTATTTCTTGTGCTTATAATAGGAAAACATTTTGGGATCTCTTGATTGAAGAAAAATGACTGTATGACTTTCAAAATAATTATTTATGGTGTCTTACCCACTGTTTGCTTTTAAATAGCAGGCTGTTGATGCTTGGGTGTCAAGCCAATGATGGAGAACTCTATTGTGAAAGTACTGACCTGTCATGAGGCAAGAATTAACTGACATACTAAAAAGTTATGAAAACCAGCAGTCATTGCTACAAAAATCATTATGTAGAACTTGCCAGGATTTTTAATGAATCTGCCAACCTTAGAGAAATACAAGCCAGACACAATATTTCCCATGAGGAATTGTGGAAGATTTCAAGGTACTTTGCAAATCTGATGGACGCTCATTGAAGAAGCACCAGCATCTTCTGGGAAAATATCTGCTGCTTAAAAACATGCCACAGCATCACACAGACATTCAGGGCAGGAAACTGATCCTATGAGACTGCTAAGACTATTTAGTTAAATGTACTATGCACTACTCAAACAGCCTTTGGTCTTTGAGTAGTGCATTGTTGCTTTAAAAAAAAAAAAAAAAGAAAAAAAAAGTGTTTAATTAACAAACTAAAATTCAGAAGCCCCATTTTTAGTTCAGCCATTCATCTCCTTCAGGGTCCACACAGGTAAGTGTCTCTGAGATCTGCACTGCTCTGTGGGATCCTCACTGGGACAGTATATAGCAGCAGAGAGGTAGAAGCAGCAAGTCTGACTGCTTCCAGCTGCCATCTCTCCAGCCTTTCTGAACCAGTGAGCACCCATCAGGCATCCCTGAAGCTAGCTGAATAATTCACCATTTAGCAGCTCCAGGCATAGGGAGCTGCTGGGGCAGCAGAGCTGCCCAAGGGTCTCCTCCCTCTGCTGCCAGGGCCAGACCCCTGGGCAGCAAGACAGATTGCACTGATGCTCCTGAGGAGGGTTCAGGGTACCAGCTATTACTACAAGGAGAAGATGGAATAGAAACTACAGCAATTATTACCCTCAGCTGTTTGACAGCAGCAGGGGCAGCAAGTCTGCTTTTGGAGTATCTTTTCCCAGCATCCTAGCTCAGTCCCATCCTCTGTGTTGCCTTTGTTAATGGCAGCTGACAGCAAGCCCAATCTGTCATCCTAAGAGGAGAAAAAAATACATTTTGTTAAACTGCTAAAGGGCCTGACACGTTTGTTAATTCTCAGGAGGAGCAAAACACACCCATGTGCCTATCTTTGGATAAAAGCTTTGGCAAATGTCTCTGTAGAATCTATACTCACATTTATTTTGATGTGAAGACACAACTGCACATTTGGTTGTTTGCTTTCCCAGCACAATTCCCTCTGTGAGGAGAGGGCAACCACTCCCATCAGCACTACTCTGACTCTCCAGGCTGAGAGCAATGAATGAGTAAAGCAAGCACCAAAGCACCCACGTTCAAATCTAACAGATGTATGTGGAAGGATTTGGAACACCTCTGTCCCTTTGCTAACCCCAGCTAACAATAAATAAACCTACTTTACTGTGGGACCTGAACCAACAGTGATAAATCTAATCCACTTACGTTGCAGAATAAAAATAATTGCTGTAATGTCTTTGCTTCTACAGTTTAAAGAAAAAATTCATTACTTGATATAGTTAGTGTAACAGAGGCTTAAGGTCTGTTAATAATTTATATCAGAAAATTGATAACAGATTTTATATGGGTCATGAGGTTTTGATCTAACTCTGGCAGTCAGAGCACTGCATGTGAAAATCAGGCACTATTAGACTGGCAGAGGATGGCTCATGGTGGCAGTGAACTGCTTTAGGAGGTAGAGAAACAGCAAGTGGTGTCAATGAGATAACATTCCTTGAACAACAATCAAAGCCAGTCTGCAAATATTCCTTTCTGGAAGTGTTAAAGTATTTCCTTCCTGATGCAACAGTTAACTCCCAGAACAGCTGGACCTTGATAGTTTAAGGATAAAGAAATATTTTTATTTTTTCTTCTAACACTGAGAACAGGAAGCATTTATGAGATTTCTTAGTGCAGAGCTACATACATCTAAGTTGGTTTCACAACTCTCAAAACTGAAACCCAACCAAACAAAAAGAAGTTCCTCTTGAAATAAACATTGTCAATTTGCTCAAGAGATAACACGGGTGAAGGGGGAAGAATCACTTGTGGGTCAGACAAAACATTTAGTTTTGTGTGCAGGTTTACAAAACTCTTCCTAAAAATCTGTTTCTAAGGACAATTTTCACATCTGTCATTTGGCAATAGTATGATGTTTTATTTTGAAGAGAGATTAAATGAAACAGTTTTTTCTGAAGATAACTTTTCTCTCTTTTTTTGTTGTTGTTTTATTTATCCAAAACAGTTTGCCAAATTGAACATAATTCATAAATATTTTTGGTCAGCCTGAAATAATTTTCTGGTCAATAAGTTTTTTGGTGGAAGAAGGATGCTTGGTTCTACTTTAGATCTTAGCACTTGACAGGCCTTCTGCATTTGCATCCAAACTAAAGACTTAAAAAAAAAAAATCTACCATGAAGCCATGCCAGGATGCTTTTAGCAACAGCCTGAGAAGACGTGGGTTTTATTACATAGCAAAGTAGACCAGAGAATAAGAAAACACTGAACTGAGAACTCAGTTCTAGTCACAACGTAAATAAGGTCTGATCTTCATTTCATCAGCTTAGTCTCTTACCCAGCTCCTTGTCTATTTTCTGGCTCCATTCTGCTAGATGTGAAGTTCAGAAGGAGGTTGAATGCCTTCCAGAAGTACAAAGCTCAACCCAGACATAGCTCCAGCCATCACTGCTCTGCCACCTTGCTGATACCTCTTTGGCTAGTGCTAACTCTTGTTCCAACCTTTTCACCCACTACCAGTGCATTTATTAACAAAAAAAAAAACCACCCAAAAATATAAAAACCCCACATGGCTCATAAACATTTTGTCACTTCACAGAATTTCCCTCAAGCTCACTGTGGATAAGAACAGTTTATAAAGTGCCCTGAATAGGTGATTATTTGGCAGCCCAGAAACTTATTTGTATTTTCTGTAATTTCAATACAAATTGACTTCTCCAAGAGTGACAGCTACTACTGGGTCTCTGTGCACAGGCTTGGTGAGAGTGGCAGCTTTCCTGTGAGTTTTCCTAATAATAAATACAACACCGTGGGTGGCCAGGAGCTTTGGATTCTGTGACCTATAATATTTTCTGTCAAGGCACATGTTATGAGATTGATTAGCACTTGCTTCCTTTGGTTGCTCTGACATATGTATAAAATAAGTACAAATCAGCTAAGTCTGACTGCATTTAAAAAAGAAAGCAAGCACTGAAGTTAGATTTCTACCATAACCTGTGAAATATGCTACTTCTTTGAATAACTTGAATAGCTTTCTATTTCTTTAGCTGTAAATGGGGAAAAAAGAAAAAAAAAAAAGAGAGACAGTCTTCCTTTTGTTATCTTTTCACATTTAATATTACTTGTAATATTACCCCCAACATGGGATTAAAACACTTAAATTCTCAGCCTGCTCCAGCTATGCTTCTGAAGAGCATCAAAATGCAGCTCAAAAAAACTCAGGATTTGCACAGACAGGATGGAACTAAAGGCCTCTTTTCTTCCTTCAGTGTCCATGATAACTATGCACAGAAATCCTTCACTTATCACCAAGAGCCTCCTGAAAGCACTGACTGAGTGCAAGAAATGTAGACACCATACTTCAGGAAACACATTATAGAACTCAAGGAACCCCAAAATACTCCTGTGCTCAAAACATTAGCTGGTTCCTTGCACTTTCCTGCTACTTATTTTGTTTAGGTTACTTTAAATATTTCAAGTGCAGAAGGATGTTTGAGGGACAGCATCAAAAGCCTTACTAAAATCTAGGAAAACTACATCCACTGCCTTCCCTTCATCCACCAGGCAGATGACTTTGTCTTAGAAGAATATCCTATTAGTAAAACACAGAATTTTCAGGTATACAGCCAAGAGCTGGTTTTGAAATTTGAATATGTTTAATTTAAGGGGTAGAACAAATATGTAATCACAGTTGTACTTGAGTGCCACTACAGAAGGACTAGAAACCAAGCTTGAAAGAGAGCAGAAGGCAGGGGTAAATACACATAGTTCACTAGACTAGTGTCTCAGTTTTATCTGTATTTTTGGCTCCCCTGGCAGTAATACTTTGTCACTATCACAGTGCAAACTGTGCTATTGGATACAGTCAGGCAGCACATCTTCTTAATACATCTCTTCCAGACATGTATCTGAACTTGATGTGAAAATAGAAATGCCAATTCATTCTTTTTTTTTTTTTCCTACTGATTTGATCCACTGGTTAATCAACTACTGTGGTAATGCTGTACCTCATTTCTCATTTTAACTTGTCTGTTTTAAATTTCCAGTTAAACTAAAGAGTCTTTAATATCTAATATTTCTTCTCTATGATGGCACTCACCCCCAAGGATTGAGTCACTTACCGTTCATTGCTGTGCTAATGGAGCCTGAATGGTGACAAAAGGCACATTAGGCTGAAGCCAGGTCATCAAGTGTGGAGTTCAAAGGACATCTGCTGTTCAAACAAAAGGAAAAGTATCCTTAGGTGAGAGCAAGTTGATCTGTGAAAACTAAGGAGCCATTGATCTGACTTGTTGACCAGAAATGAGCCTAATGAGAGAATGCTATTGTGAACTTTCAAAGATATTTGGAGTCTCTACCACTCTCTGCTACACTAAACCCTTTCTTACCTAAATTCAGGAAGATGAGTGCATTTTAGTCAAGGATAGGCCCATCCTGATATCCATGAAGTACCAAGGACAGATAAGTATCTCCTTCTGCTTTACCCAGCTGGCAGTGGTACACATCTCCCAGGAGCTGTTCATAGACATCCCTCACCCTCTTGTAAATAACCACTTTGGAGAGCACAAAGGATCCATTCTCCCTAATTAAGACCTAATTCAATACATGCCAAAATCAATGGAAGTTTTTCCACTGCCTTCTTTGTACTTCAGCCTGAGCCCTGAAACTGACAATCATCTGGTGACATTTGTGTTATATTAACCCAGCCTTTAGGAACTATATTGAGGTCTCCAACTCATTTCACATAAGCCACCAAACAGTAATAATTTTCAGACAGTGTCAGCCTGACCCAGATTTGAACTGGAAACCTGGAGCTAGAAAGAACTATAATCCATTACTAGCCCTGTGAACCATCTGGTCACAATATCTCAAGTAACTTATTTGGTTCTTAGTAGCTGAGCAGTTTACTGAGACTTATAGAGTGCAGAGTATGTGTATGAGTGTATGTGTAAGCATCTAAATATAATCAATATTTTTCTCTCATCGATGAAATACTTAGAGCAGGCACTGTTTTTCTGTTGACTTATACAGACTAGAGTGCAAGTAAAGAATTAATTTACAGGTTTTGTACTGTGGTGACAGTCAGTAAGAAAAAAAACAAGAAAAAATCAGGTAAAAATCCTGATTCTGGCATTGTGGCCAACTACAGTCAGGCATACTAATATTTCTGCAAGAATCTCCTGCACTGTAAGTGCAAGTTTCTTTTGAGTACCTAAACACTCAGTCAGATACATTCTATTTTACAATTATACAAGGAGTCTGTTTGCTTCTATAAACTTTTCCCATCAAGAACTGAGCTTCCTGGTTATATGCAGAATATATTTCTGTCACCTTCTCATGCTTATATATCACAGGGAAGACAGCAGATGTATTTCTTCTGTATTGCACCTTAAACACTCATCTGCATTTAAGTGAAATGAGTGTGAAAGACTACTAGGTTAAATGGTGTTATTTTAAATCCATTTTATAGATATGTAAATGATTAAAAGATGCAAGCTAGTGAAAAATAAGATCCAGAGGGAGCTCTGTATGAGGACATTTTGGACCATGAATTTGTTCATTAAAGTCATCTTTCAAAAGAAGTATTTAGTCTTGAAATATCAACAAGGAACATCTTAGCAGGATTCAATGTATATATTCTAATATCTTAATAATCTGCCTGGTCTCAAAGCCACACTTAAGTTATATTTTACAGTAGCACTCAGGGCCAGTTTATAAAAGAAAACAATGTTATAGACATATGAATATAAATGCACCACAAGAAACTCAGGCTAGGAAAGCACACACAGAAAGGCAGTAGATTTGCCAAAGTCTTCTCTTTAAACTGGCTTTTACAAACTTCTTTTACTAGTGTTATAATGACAGTTCAACATTAAATACTGATGCTCCTTGGCAGTCAGAGGGTTTTGCCTAATGAATGAATATGTACCTGCCTATTCTACTACAAAAAAATTTAAATAAAGGATGTGAATTTCCATCTTATATAAAAGAAGCTACTAACATTTGCCCAATTCTCCCTCTTCAGATCTCCACAGTAATGCCACAGTACAGTGCCCACAGGTTATCCAGATATACATAAGAATGAGCTCTTTAATATGTCTGACTTACAAAATAGTTCAAGTGCTAGTACATTTTTCTTTCATTATTCCAGGAAACAACAACAAGAGGTAGGAAATAAAAGTCTTGATTTACCACTTGACTACTTGTAAGTTCTCTTTGTGGCTAATCAAAAGTATTTGACACTCATCTGCTTAATTCTGTAAATACTATCCACAGCAGCTATCTTTGTCAGTTCACTTGCCATCCATCTGCTGCTGATGAAAAGATTCACTACATACCAAACAAGGTGAGACCTGCAGAGAGAAAAGCAGCAGCATTGTAACTAGAATAAATGATGGCAAAGGGAAAACACTGTTTGAAGAGCAGTCATTCTTCAGGACTTGCTGAAGGAAAGATGCAACCCCAGACTCAGATGGATTCAGCCTCTGACTCTCAAGTGGCAAAAGGGTAACAACTTGGAGTTACACCACAAGTACCTTCTCATAAAAGGCAAAAAAAAGATTTGAGTGTGGGAAAAGATTTAAAGCTGTCTTGGTGTCAAAATATGATGTCATTAGATTGCTTACCTGTTTCCTGGTTAAACCTCATTTTTAACAGTATTTGAAAACATAATACAAAGTCATATTAGGCAGAAATCCTTTATGTTACAGCTTTAAAACATATTTCAGGAATCAGAGGAAGAAAAGTAGCATCCCCTCTTCTTAAAGTTTCTCAGTGTTTTAGTACATACATACAAAATGCATATATATTATTGGACAAGAATCAAGGTATTTTTCACTATCATTTTCTACAGTATTTTGGTTTATCTCCTTTTTTTATTATGAAGGCAAGAATTAGGCACTTTTAATATATGGCAAGGGTAAGAATTATAGGGAGAACATCTTCAACAAATTACCAAATGCTTACAAATATTAATGAATTAAGCCTCACAACCCTACTGAAATATTTTTTTTTCTAGTGTAAAGCAAGAAAATGAGGAAGAACAAGCTCAGATGACTCACTAAAGGTCACACAGCAAGCCAATGCCTTATCTAGAAATAAAAACCCTAGGAAACCTGACTCTCAGTTGTATCTGTTAATCATTAGGCAAGCTTCTGCTGGGAGAGTCAGAGAATCCTACTTTGGTACCAAACATGACTTTGCTAATGCATCTCCACATTCAAAACACTTTTTTGCTTGTGGTGGTTGACCTTGGCTGACCACTAGATACCCACCAAGCCACTCTATCTCTGCCCCCCTCAACAGGCTTAACATCTCTCATAACTCTTCCATCCACTCCCACCAAGCAGTGCAAAGGGATGGGGAATGGGGGTTGTGGTCAGTTCATAACACTTGCATCTGATGCTCCTTCTTCCTTGTGCTCTTCACCTACTCTCTATTTTTTATTTAAGATCAGTAATACCTACTTATGTACTTACAGAAGGTTATTCAAGATAGGCTTTGAAATACCCAAAATTACATATACAATAAAACAGTTCCCATCAAGTAACCAGATATGTGTTAAAACAACATAGTTCCATCTACAAAGAGTCAAGCTAAGAACAAGGATATGCCAGCCTGGGGTCTGGGGAATACTTTGAACCCATGCAATTGCTCTTCACTGGTCTCCTCCTCGAGCTTTGTCTCTTGAACCACTCTGGACACCTACCACTAGGAAAATTCAGACTCCTCTGAAATACATTTGACTTTTGACACTGATAGTGACATTGTTGTATTGGAAAAAAAAATAAAATAAATGCAGCCAAAATGTAAAGGAAGAGGACAAAAGGAGTCTAAAAATCTCAGGCTATCAGTTTTTGTAAGTTTTCAGAAGTAAGACTGAAAAATTTACACAAATGTCAGTGGAGCTCATTTATTCTGAGTCTTGGTACCAGGATCTCTATGTCTCTTAACAGCTGATCTGCCACATTGGGACCTGTGAGGTAGAGCTGAGGTAGTGCTCTGAGACACAGATCAAAACTGGACTAGCCAGCAGAGACCAGTCCTGCACAATCTGCTACAGAGACAGCTGAATAAGAAACCAGGTGACCCAAATAATAGAATTCTTTAAGCTGGAAAGGATCAAGTCCAACCATTCACCTAACTCTACCAACTCCATTGCTGACCTATGTCCCTAAGCACCCTATGTGCAACACAAACAAGCCCAGAAGACTGAATTATGATGCCAAAAAACTGTATCACTGTAAACAGCATTCTGAATTCACAGCTAATGTTGGGAACTGAACGAGAAGGTTGAAAAATTGGAAAAGTTTCTGATTAGAGGTTAGATGATCACAGTTGTCCTTTCTGGCTTTAATCTTTGACTCTATGAATAATCAATGAGAGCATTTAGAGTGCAGAGGGAAACAGGGAAACCTTACCAGCAGGTGCTCAGATGGGTTAGCAATAATACTCACTGCTGGATATCCTTGCTGGTTGGGGTCCACTGTTAATTGGATGGTGCAGAGAACACAAAGATGGGCAAGAAATGCTAGCATTTCCCTTGGAAACCTGTGGAGGACTATCACCCATTGCAATTGAAGCACCAGGAAACAGCAAAGTTGGCAGCCAGGGCTCTCAGTTGACAGCTTCTGTGTTGAGGGAATTAATGGAGATGGGTAAGTGCTTTTTTGGGGGTCTGAGGGGAAAAGGTGAAAGGTACATTAGGGAAAGCTGTGAGAAATGTCATTTTGTTGATGCTTACTGTGCTTGTGGCTGCAGTATGTGTGTCAGTTTATCATAATGCACTTAAAAGATTAAGAAAACAGTATAACTACACAATTATTAGGCAAAGGGCATTGCACTGGGGATTACTTCCAGGATCCATGAATGCTGAAATGTAATCCTGCTTGAGCATTAACTTATTTTCAGTGATCTCCATTCCTTGTGACACTGAACCAAAAAAAATCCATTTATATAAAGGTGCAGCTCTTTTGAAGATGCAGCCCTTGCACAAGAACCATACTGATGCTGAAAGAAATGTGCAATGGCAGAAAAAGCTCCTTCTTTCAAAAAGTTGTCTCCATTTTCAGGTGCCTTTTAAAGTCATTTGCAGTGTGTCTTTAAGCAGATGCTATTGATAGAGGATTTCTCTACATCATTTGCTTGTGCAGGACTGGTATTTTATAGGTAAAATAAAGGAAAACCAGAAAGGTTACACCACATTTGGAGCACATTGCATTCCTTTTTGGCATAAGACTGAAGCCAGATTGAGTGTCTGAGCATCTATTTTTCAAATAGCCTCCTGTAGTATTGTCCTGAGTGTCCTCTGATCTAGGATCATCATAGAATCATAGAATCATAGATATTAGGGGTTGGAAGGGACCTAGAAGATCATCTAGTCCAACCCCCCTGCC
>JAOEGS010022061.1:141295-154090 GCA_025447755.1 Corythornis vintsioides | reverse complement strand
ACTGGGAACAAGTTGTTCCTTGTGTTTCCCCTCAACCTCTTGTGCTCCAACTGACTCCCATTGCCTCTTGTCCTGTCACTGGATGACCCTGAGCAGAGCCTGGCTCCATCTTCCCTACACTCACCCTTAACATATTGATGATGTCCCCTCATCCAGTGACCTCGCTCCTCCCAGGGCTGGTCCAAGCCACCAGCAGGCAAAGGCAGCAGCAAGAAGCATCTTAACCACCTGCAAAGGTCACAGCAAAGCCCCTCTCCTCTCAGACCCACCTCTGGGACCATGAGGAACCCACCTGCTTCATCATCCAGAGGTTCCATACATTGTCACCACCACCCCTCACTCCATCCCACCGAGACCTTCCCTGCTCCCCGGCCAACTGCCATGTGCCGAGAAGATTTCAGATCTGTTCAGAGATGCATTATAAATTTTAATTTGCTCTGTTTATTTAATGAAACTCATTGAGACTAATCCTCATTTTCTAGCAAGTGTAAAAGAAGTTCCATTTAATTAAAATTAATGACCTTCACGCCTACAGAAGATTTTCAGGCTCAGAGGATTAGATTTAACACTTTGTGCCAAACGCGAGTACAAAAGCAATGCTCAATTAGATGAGGAAAATTCTCCGAAAAAAGACCATCATTCCTGTTGATAGCTTAAAGTTTTGCTCAAAGGGGAAAATACAGTCACTGGAAGGAAAAAAATAAATTATTACCTAATACTGGCTACTGTCTGCAATCATAAAAAATGTGTTTGCAGTTTAATTGCTTCCAGTAAATTTACTGAAAGATTCACTGCTGCTTTTTAATTTTCATTTTTTTGAGAATTAATATCACAAAGAAAGAGGGGAAAAAATGGATATATCATCATTAAAAAAAGCCCTCAATACGTGGGATTTCAGACATGGCAGATTTTAGAAACTAATGGGAAAAATTAAATTATGGTAAAGAGTCCAACATAAAACATGAAGACTAAGCAAACGGGGAACCACATTTGGCTGCACATCACTATTATTCCCCTCACAAGAAGCCTACAGTGAATATGGTTATCTATAATTCATTAGAGACACACCAGCAAAGTCCCTTTTACACTGAAATGCTGAAATTACTTTCAAAGTTAATGAGTAGAGACAGAAAGAAAACTGCTCACATTGTGGGGAACACACCCTGAACCTGCTGGCACCCCACGCAGAGCTCCCTCTCAATCCCACCCTCATACACATCACAGTGCAGAAATTAACAATAAAATCTCCTTTTTTTCTGTGCAAACACAGGAATGTGTATTTCTATTTGTAAACAAGCCCTTGTGTGCTACTGGGCTGTGTTTTGGTGATTTACAGCTGTGCGTTTTTAACGAAATAATATGTTTCTGCTCTAGGTGGATGTCTGTATTTTAAGCTAACTGTGCATCACAGCAAAGCGACAAAATCCTGTATTTAAACCACTGTGGCAGAGCAGAGCATGACAAATTGTTGTGTGGGAGTTGAATGTTCTTAATTTTCCAATTAGTGCTTTAAAAAAATAACTGAAAAACAAAAGAAGCTTCTAACAAAAAGCCTGGCAAATGCAACAACCATCTTAACACCGCACTCCAACCCACCCAAAGCTGAACTCTCTCAAACCTGCTTTTATAATCACTCTTCTTTGAGGGCCCTCCATTCAGCCCCTACCATTCATCTCAGATATTAGGGATTTATAAAGTATAAGCCTTCACAGAGCCAGCAGCTTTCCATATGGATGTGCTTTTCAAACAGAAAAAAAAAAAAGAAAAAAGAAAAATATAACCCCAACCCCCTCTATTTCCACATTCATCATGTTTCCAAGTTTTTGGTGCTCACATTTTATTTTTTAATTACTGTTGAGCTTTCCTATCTTGCAAGGGGCTTACATATTTTCACATTTATTTATAAAAATGCAATTTTCAAACTTTCCTCCTGAAGCAACATCTGTGTTTGCATACATTTTCATTTCTTCCCTGAAGTTTACTTGTTGGTGGCTTCTCCTCCACACTTCACTGGCAGTGTCTGAAGCATAAACGAAGGGACTCGTTTCACTCAGCGCTGTCTTTTTGATTTAAAAATCAAACCCAAGTGAACCCTGTGCCCTCCCTCCCCCCAGTTTGCCTTCAGTCCATCCCAGCAGCACCCCGGGCATCCTACAGGCAGTAATGCTTTGTGATACCACCACGGGCAGTACAAGGCAGACTCCAAAAACTCCACTGTAACCACGTTTTGCTAATGAGGGACTTGAAAATCCTCTCTACCCCCATCCCCTGTGGCCAAGCCTCCAGTGCTGCCATGCCCTGGTCCCCAGTGCTGCAGGTCCTACAGCCCCAGCTCAGAGCACCCAGCTGCTGGGTCAGGCTCACGGTAATTCCCAGGCACAGACACAAAGCTCAGCAGCCACTGGGTGCCCTGGAGGGACACATGGTGTGACCCTGCCCTGTGTGCCTTAGAGGGCCCCTGTAACTACATCAAGCTTGCAAATACCTCATCACCCATCTTCCTAGCCCAGAAAAATAGTCTGTGCTATTTTCTACATCCTTTAGCTTTTATTATCCTAACAGTCTATTTCAACATGACCAACACAGCCACTTATCAACAGCTGCTGTCAAAATACACCTGGAGTCATGGGTACTGTACAAGGGCTGCAGGAACATTGAAGGTGTCAACACATGACCTTCCAGCATCTTTTTACAGCCCCCTGTGTTAGGACACCGAGACATCATCACTTCGGCATCTACACTCCAAGCTCCTGTAAGGACAGCAGGGTGGGCAGCGTGTGCAGGCAGCGTGGATGTCAAGCTGTGCAGCAGCTTGGCACAGCTCCCAGCAGCAGGCTGGGCAGTGTGTGCACTTGGTGTGAACGTCAAGCTGTGCAGCAGCTCGGCAGGGCTGCCCTGCTGGGCAGGGTGTGATCACACTCGATGGCACCGAGCATCAGCTCCTGGTGCACAGGGGCTTATTCCCTCTCAGCTGCTGCCCTGTGCACATCCAAAGCTTACAAAGCACAAAAACAGAGATTCAGAAGAGGTTTCCAAAGGTGCAGTTATAGCTACCCTCAAAAAGTCCAAGCAGAATAAAACAGACCCTGGACACATCCCAGTGCTGGGTGCTTGGGCAAGCACAGAGAAGTTCACAGGGGTTGCTCAGGAGGCAGCAAATACAACACAGAGCACCTGGGGCTGGGCTACAGCTCCATCTCCCCAACACAGGTGTAGCTCTACACCCACAATGATGGAAAATGACATTAAGTAGTAATTAGGACTGAGCTGACCTCTAAAAGTTACAGAAAATCCTTAAAGCTATCCAGATACACAGAAGCTACATGGTGCTTTTTGAGTGACCGAGCATTGGGCTGAGGTCCCCTTTCAGCAATTACTCAAGTGAAATCTGCCAACAACCTGTTCACATCTTTACCAAGGCCTCCACACCATGGCATGTTGTATTCTGGGGGAGAATCAGCTTTTTTTTTTTTTTTTGCACTGTTTCCAAAGAAGAGCAGCAGGGAAGCATGCAGGGACACAGGCAAGCACAGCATCAGAAAGACACCTCTGTCCATGGACACCTCCAGCTTGGGATGTGATGCAGATAGACCATGGAATAAGCAAACATCATTTAGAGATATCAGTCATCTAATTAGGGTTTTTGAAGACTACTGTCCTGCCCAACTGCCTGAGCTCCCCCAGGTCTCGGGGACAGGCACCAGCACAGCTCCGCCAGCAGCTGAGCCACAGGAGGCCAAAGTGCCCCCAGAAAGCTGCCCCTGGAGCTTTGCATTTGTATTCCTCCTCCTGCAGCAGAGTACAGCCTGCTCACCTCCCCCTGCCCTCAGAGGGCAGAGCAGATCACATCCCCACCTGCACCCAGAGCCCCTGTGCCAGGGGACCCCACAGAGCTGCCAAAGACCCAGCTGAGGGGAAACCGAGGCACAAAACCTCTCTGAGGCAATGCCACAGACCTGGGTGCAACACAGTGACTTCTGAAATAAATCCCTATGTCTAAGCTCTGTAGACTTCTTCCTGATAAAGAAGTCTGCAACTAAATGGGCTTGGAGTCATTTGAATCTAATTTTATTTCCTTGAGGGAAAGCAACCAAATTGTAGCTTTATTTTATTCGAAAATAATAAAATACTAGTTTTAATATGACTTCATTTGTCAAGTTTCTAAAGTAATAATCTTGTTATTTGCAAACAGATCGCTTTATAGGGACAAATTTCATATTCAAAATATTATCCACCTATTTCTCAAACCACTTTTTCCTCAGCCAGTTACTTGTAACCAACAACCCCAAGTATTAATCACCAGGTTGGTTGCATTACTAGGATCTTTAGTATTGGGGATGGCACAGATCACTCAACCCTAAGTTCAAAGAAAAATTCTTGAGGCTCTTCATTGAAATCTATTCCAATTACCCATCACCACTAATCACTTTTCAATGCATTTAAGATACCACTCATGAATCATAGTCTCATCGGTTCCCTTCCAGAGCTTTATGAGCTTCCAGGGGCTCTGGGGAGCACATTCAGAGAGCAGTGAGATGCAACAGCTTCCCCAGAAAGCTCCTTAATGGATCTGGGAAACAAGAGTCCTACAAAAACACGCTCCTAAATGGATCTAAAAATAACTTCGCTCTGGTATCTAAACTCTCCAAACCAGCAATATAAATGTTTAAAAGACACAAACCTCAAACAATAAAGCTTTCCTCGGTCCAAAACCTCGTGTGTCTCCCCGGACCTCCACCACGAGCTGTAGAACCTCCCCCTCTCCCCGTGTGACCCTTTTATAACCCCCGGCAGTGCCTCGCTCCCTCTGCCCTCCCCGGGCCACTCCTAAAACCAGGTGGCTTCGATGCACCCGTTAATTAGTCAATTAAGCTAATCAGGGGCTTTCTCACGTCGAGCAGCCCAGAAGCGCTGACAAAACCTTTCCCAAGCGAGGGTTCCGATTCGGTTCAGAGCTGAACCCTGTCACAGCACCTGGTCCCAGCCCGAGGAGCGGTTCTTGCGCTCACCATCCCCAATTCACACGAGCAAATCCCGCCCTCCCCTTCCACGGAAATCCACGCATCGAACCGCAGCCAGCAGCTGCGTGTCTCCCGAGGGTCTTCGGCTGCCCCGGGATGCGGGATGGGTTTGGTGTGAGACGGGGATGTGTCACCGTGGGGGGTACCCACGCGGGGCTCTGCGGTGCCAACCAGAGCGCAGCCTGTGCCAAGGGGCACGGGGAGGGTGGCGGGGGCGGAGCGAGGGTCGCGGTACCCGCAGACGGTCGGGCTGGGGCCGCGGGCAGCTGGTGCCCCCCCGGGGAAACGCTGCTTCGTGCCGCGTGTGATCCCGCTGCGCATCCCCCCGGGGGTGGCCCCGACAGCCCCGGCTCCCCATCGTGCTGCTCGGGTGCTGCCCCCCGCGCCCTGCCAGCCTCGGGGGCTCTGGTGGCACCGCCTGGTGCTGCTCCTCCTTCCTGCCCGGACCAGCTGAGATGCGCGGGGCTGACCGGACAAGGTGGCAGTCGAGAGGAGGGTTTTTCGGGACCAGTGTTTTAGGTTTGCAAATAGAACGTGGCAAAGATGCAGGAGCTGATGCCCAAGCTCCCACTGCCGGCCGAATTTCTGTGCCTTCGTCCCCCCTTCCAAAAATGACACACATCTCTAGTTCCTAACACTGTGCAAGAACAGATCTACTGAGATTATCAAACACATAATAAGATTATGAGACTTTTAAATACCTCATCAGGGTATTTAAAATGCACGTGTGAGGTGGGGCTAAAAGGATAAGCTCCCACCACCTCTACACCTACTCCAGCCACGTGTTTTATTAGCTTTTATGACAGATTAATACTCAACCATTAAAAAAATAATTAAGAATCCTCCTTTCCCTTCAGCCTCTAATTAAAAATAAAGCTTTCAAGCAGTCTGGCCCTGTCAAGGCTCTGTGACCAAGCAGGTGGCCTGGAGAATGGCCACAGCTGGACCCCATGCCCAGCTCAGTGCAGAACCCCGGGGCACAGCCCGAGGGGAGCAAGGCACCTCCTGCTCACGTCACACACCGGGGTATTCTGGTAGCTCAGGGAGCTGAAGACTCAAAATGCTGAAACTTGGGTCGAGTCAGCTCCTCTGAAAATCACAAAAGCTTCCAAAAGCAGCTGCCAGCTGCTCGCAGAGCAGAAAGCCTCCTGCCCTGCCCTCCCCTCCCCTCTGGCCGCTGGAGTGCTGAACAGATCCGGGAAGGGGGAGGTCGCATTCGGCCGTGCCAGGCTGCGTGGTGCTTTGTTCATGGCACAGATGGCATTGTAAGGGAGGCCAGGGAGAGGAGACAGCGGTGCCAGGGAGGCAGGAGCTGTGTTTCTGGACCAGGCTACCCCACCATACAGTGGTCATGAGGGGGTTTCATTTGCTACTTGTGATGTCCGAGCTCCAGAAGTGCCCTGCTGAGGTGTGGGGTGGTGCTGTTACCCCTTTGGAGAGGGTAAGGTAAAGGACAGCCCCAGATAAGAGCTGTGTTGATCTGGGGACCTGCACAGACTCAGTAATAACAACTTTGTGCTTGATGAGCACAATGCAATTCTTCTTCCTTTGGGAATGGTCTGGTGCCCTAAACTATCCCAGGGATACAGGTGCCAGAAATACAGAATTCATATCAATTCCTGTAGGTAGGTGGTGTTGCAGAAGGGATTACACACAAATTAATTACTTTGTAAGGATCTGGAAAAAGGAGAAAGTCCCATAGCAAGGGGCTTGGGTGCCTCCCCTGGGCTCAGGCTCCTCATGAGGCTGACACCTACTGCTGCATGTCCAACCTCAGCTCTGTGGAACTCACCATGATTGTTCCCACCACAGGTAGCTCCAGTCTCCTGAAATGATCTCCCTGAGCAAGCAGAGCCCATGGGCTTCTGGACTGACTGTGCTGTGGCCAAGTCAAGCAGAACAGCTTGTGATTTTCCATGCATGTACTTGGATTCCAAAATCTGACAGAGCAGACATGCATTTGTTGAAATAATTGTAGAAGCTGCTTTTACTAAAGCATCTTTAAGACAGCTGAGGTATCGCTGGCAGCAAGACATTTATTTAATTGCAATTGTTTAAGACTCAGCGATGATTATTGTTGGCACACATACCGAAGTAAAAATCCTTTGACATTATTTTGGTTAAGACATTTAAAATACTGCACTAAGATGATAAATAAAGAGAAGGAGAGACAGAAATAATCAGAAAGCAAAGCTTGGCAAATCCCCTCAGCACCACCGTAAGCCCCACACATCCTCTCAGGGTGACTCGTTGCTCAGGGGTCCTGGAGATGCATCCCAGGTCCTGCTGCAGGGTTGGGGAGCCCTGGCCACACATCAGGGAGGCATCTGGAGGGGAGGTGGGAACTGATGCCCCAAGCAACAGACATGTGAGGGCAGGAGAGGAGTGGGGAGAGCCCATGGCCAGAGTGAGGAGCTGGAAAGGAAAAGATACTGTCATAGCTCGGAGGGCTGAAAACAGATTAAAGGTGAGCAGCCAAGTCTCGGGGGGCCTAGATGGCACACCAGCTGAGATAATTTGTTGTTTACATATAACTTCCACTAATTCCATTTTTGAGTGAGAATAAAAGCAGCAGAGCGTGGGCAGAGGCTGTGTGAACTTCTGTTGCCTTTGCTGTGACTGTGCCATGCTCCATCAGAAAATAAAAAGCTTCTCTAGATACCCAGAAAAAGACTACTTAGAGTTTAAAGATTAATTTCTTTATAAAGATGAAGACATAAAAAATAAGTAGATAGCTTCAACCCCCTCTCTAATCTACTGGAGAAATGATCAGACAGGTTTCAGCACGAGAATCTCCTCTGAAATCAGGACGCCTGCAGGCAAAGCCCCTGCCAGGTGAGCCCACCTCGTGTCCCTCAGAGCTGCTCAGGGGCAGTGAGAGGGCAAAACCTCTCCTGGAGCTCTGGGAGATGGGGAGATGCTGCCAGGCTGACTTCAGGTTTCTCCTGCAGCCTCTCACAGCCCCTGCCTGACCTGCTGCTGTCACAGCACAGGCTGCAGCAACCTGTGAAATGCCACATTTAGGGTCTGCTCCTGGTTGCAGCCTTGCACGGAGCCACATGGAAACCTCAAATCCAGCCCATGGAAATGGGGGTCTGGCCATGGCAGCGTTTTCCGTGCCACTCAGATGCTGTTTCTAAGCAAGCTGTCAGCAAGAGACAGTTCAAAATCCAACACATCGGATAAATAATGAAAAAGGAGTCCTGGATAGTAGTGCCAGGAAGGAAAATAGGCAATAACTCAGTAAGTTTACAATCAGAACTATAGCAGCACAGATCCAGATCAACCTGAATCTCAACAGTGCAGAAATCCAGGTGAGAAAAATAAAAAATAACCAAAACCCTCTGGAATCAGTGCCTCCAGACCTTGATCCCTCATTTGCTGTCCTCAAGCTCCATTTCCAAATTCAGTACTTATCTTTCCAATTTGAACTTTTCATATGTAATGAGAAATATTTTGATTTCATTTGAGTTTAAAATGTATGGTGGAAGAACAGGCTCCAGCACCCAATCCTCTCTCTGCAGAACATCTGAAAGGAAAATCTTTCTGAATGGCTTCCTTAAAGGCAGAAGTAAAAATTCACATAAAATTCAATTGGAATAATTTAGACTAATCTGCTGTTAAACAATTAAGACTTTGCTAAATCAGGGCTATAATTTACATAAAAATTGAACTAACCCATGTGCCATATTGAGCCATTTTGGAATTACCAGTAATTTAATTGAATATCTTTAAATGGTTTGTTATCAGCGCGATTGTTGCGGATTTCTGCAGCTCCAGGAAGGTAATCAGAGCAAGCACCAGACAGGCACACCCCACACAAATCAATTATGCCATAAAACTAAACCTTGTGAATAGATATTTTCCTATTTCTGCTCAATGGGAAGGTTATTTGCATGTTAATATAAACAAGTGCAGCTAAGGTGGGAAAGCCTCTCTCCTCACGCCACAGCCACGACTCTCACAGCACTTGCACAGGGCTGCTTCCCACCTTTGAAGGCAACGTGGGTCCCACCAGGGCCAGGCAGAGACCCCCCAGCCCTGGGCATCACCCACAGAGCTGCTGCCCCTCGTGTGTTCTGCACAACAGGGGGGTCAAAGGCTGGGCTGCTCTGCTGCTCACAAACTCATTCCCCGTGGTACTCACGGAAGGAATTCTTTGGTACCTGTGAGGGAAGGAGGAGATCCTCCCTCCATCCTAAGGAGATCTGAGAAAAGTGTTCTGTCTAAAGCAAATCTGCCTTTTCAGTGGTGCAGTCGATCCAAGGATGGTGCCCAATGTAAATTTACAACAACTTGTTAGGTATAAAAACCATCCCTGGAGGGATTTGAAAGCTGTGGAGAGGGATGTGTGTTAGTGGTGCCCTGGCAGTGCTGGGTTAAGGGTTGAACTCAATGATCTTAAAGGTCCTTTCCAGACTAGATGGATTCTAAGGGTGTTCTGCTGCTGTCCTCCCCAGCTCAGGATTCATGTTTTGCCCCGTGGAAGCCACTGACAGTCTCTGTTAAATGGAATCCCTGCGAAACACCTGCATTTTCTCCGCAGAATGAGCCCACTGGTTGCCTCTCTCTGCCTGTGCATGAGCCCAAATGTCTCATTTACACCCCATTTTAACTAGAGAGCATTTATCCTCTTCCATCATTTGTGCCCTTGGAAGGCATGGCTGCTCCCAGACACGGCCAGTTTGGAGGAGACTGGAGAGCAGGTGGCTGTGGCGAGCAGTGGCTGGGCTGGCTGTGCCAAAGCCAGGGCACACGCTCAGCCACATGAGAGGATAATTGAGCACACCTTTAAAATAGCCCAAAAGTCAAGGAAAAAACCAGCCCCACGCTTGCTAATGGGGGTGATTTATTGAGCAGCAGCCGTGAGGCTTTACATCCTGACAGCACAGTTTATAATACTCTCCTTTAGGACAGGGAATATAGAAGAGTTCAGCTATTGTCTGTTACAGAAGCCTCTATCATTTTTGTAAAGCTTGATTCAAATAGGCAGGGTGGCTCTAAATGCCAAAAAAAAAAAAAAATATATATAGTTAGCAAACTTTTTACTGTATGCAAACACAGAACACAAGTATATAAACAGAAAAGCCAGAAAGGTATTTAATGAGATTGAATATGAAATTAAAGTAGGTTTTTAGTGTATAACTTCAAAGACTCAACTATTTTCTGTCAGTGCACCGAGCCACGTTCGTTGGCTGTCTCCCTTTGCTAGCTTTGGGGATGAGAACATCTCGAGCTCCATAAGGGTCCCTCTTGGAGACAGGCTAGTGTCTCTGGGCTGGTTTTGCACTCTCTGCTCGAGCCTTTGCTGGTGCAGGTAGCACTGTCCTCTCTATGGGACCTGGTTTAACTCCAGCTCAGGTTCCTCTGCTTGAGTTACAACATAAAACTGCCCTTCAGCACCTAAAGGGTTAACACACTCAGATTATTAGGTACAGCTCCCAGCCATCTAACCAGTAGAATGAGAAAGTTCCTGGTCCTTGGTGACCACAAGGAAGGTTAGAGGCTGTCACCAAACCCAGCCCAGGGCATGAATCTTTCTGCACATCAGAACCTGTTCATGTTTTCTGCTGCACGGTTTCATTTTGTCTGCAATCATTTAGTGAAAATTAGCCAGTTTTGTTTCCTGGCACCGAAACAGACATTTGTGTTTTATCAACAGGCACAAACAAGCAACAGCAAAATAACTTGTCCTTCAGGGGCTGCAGAGACCTGGCCTTGTGCCGTTGTTACAGACCGAAGCAGTAAATAAAGCTCCTTTGTCCCAGTGGTCAGCTGAAAACACCAAGGCTCACAAAAACAAAACCTGAAGTCCTTCAACACCCCCTCTCCCTTTGGGTGGGTCTGGAGCAGCACAGCAGGAGGTCACAGGGTGATGCAGGCTCCAGCACATCACTGCTCAGGTCCATCATGACCAAGGGCTGGTCAGACCAAGGTAGGGGTGCTGGAGCAACCAGTGGTTAACTGGGTGCCCCCAGCTGCCAAAGCACCCTGAGCTGCTCTGTTTATTCAGACAGCATGGCCCCAGCAGCTGGAGAGACTGGGAAATGGGGGGGATACACCCCGTTACCATGACCAAGAGACCAGCCAGCACATCTACAGAAACCCTGTGCTGTCATTTCAGTCAATAAAATATTAACTGGCCATTCATCCTGCAGCCCTGTTTCACGTCTGGCAGCAACACAGGGATGTGGCCACCTCCAGCTCTCCATTTTCTTACCTCGTGGCCGAGGAGCAGGAGATGGCAGCTCCACCAGCAACCCGGAGCAGAGAAGAGCTTCCAGCAGATGGTTTCAATTATAGCCCCAGCATCAAGGCTGAATAATGAGCCTGCAGCTGACATAATATTAAGTGTGTTGTTAACGCTGTTAATTGTTAAAGAAGAGCCTCCAAAGCAAGGATGAATGGCACATCATCAGCACCTCTGCAGGAGCATTATTAACTGCCCGGGAAATGGGCTGAGGTGAAAGCTACTAAATGAGGGTCAGAGTTTTGAGACAGCAATTGCTTAGGAAGTGAATTAATATGTGGCAGAAGACACCTAAGGGGTGGCTATGGCTGGAACACACAAACAACTGAATGCTGTGATTCAATCTACCCAGAATGTGCTCATGTTTGCTGCTGTTTGCTCCACAACACTTTAATACTGACTGTTTACTATTTAATTGATGTTAAATTTGTTTGACAGGCTGGGTGCTCAGTATTTTGTTTCAATACAAGATTGCCCAAAGAGAGTGTGTTCTTTCCATCCCAAATCAGCCACACAAAGTGGTATCTTGCTCTCTCTGATACCAGGTGCCTTTTGTCTCCCACTCTCTGGCTGGTGACAGTAGTCACCTCATTGTCCTCCTGCTTTGGTACAATTGCTGTTGCTCATAACAGCCATATCCATCTATAACAGCATAATCCATCTCTAGGATGGGTTTAGATTAGAAATTAGGAATGTTATTCACTATAAAGTTGGTGAGAGCCTGGCACAGGCTGCCCAGGGGAGCTGTGGATGCTCCAGCCCTGGGAGTGTTCAAGGACAGGTTGGATGGGGCTCTAAGTGACCTGCTCTAGTGGGAGGTGTCTCTGCCATGGCAGGGGGATGGAATGAGATGATCCCTTCCAAATCATGCTATGACTATTTGATATATTGAATTTTAATCTGGGTTTTCCTAAGAGTTTACTACTTATAACTGGGACCAGCTGGAGTTGTCCATGGAATATGTGGCTATTAATTCTTTCATATTACATATTGGTCACACTGTAAGTGGCTGCATTTCCCAAAGAGCTCAAATTTTAGTCATAACGTCTTGGATACTTCTGAATTTACTAAAAAAATGAGTGAGTTTCTTACCTACGAGACATCCCAGGCTTTGCACCAGGGATTTCTGGGGTGTGTTGTGTCAGGTACAACAACCCGTGTGCCCACCAGGACACTCCACGCCGACCTACCTGCAAGAGGAAAACGAGGAGCAGTTTGCACACGACCAGAGTGTTCCAGCAGCTGGGTGTCCTGCAGCAATCTCCATCCCTGTGGGCTTGGGTGACATCTGGTCCCAGGGGGTGGCTGGGGATGCAGATGAACCTCATGGTGCTTCAGACATTGGTTGTCATGGGAGCCAAAATATAGAAACATGAAAAAGGAGAATGTCCAGACATGAAAGTGTTACAACAAGCATCCAAAATAAAGAGGGCAGACCATTGCCTAGGTGTGCCGGTTTGGGGTCAGGGCAACCCCCAGACCGATAACAGACCGCTCTCTATTAACCCCCCTCCCTCCCCAAAA
>JAOEGS010022061.1:101861-128422 GCA_025447755.1 Corythornis vintsioides | reverse complement strand
ATAATTATAAGAACTTGAATTACTAATATTGAAATTACACTCATCCCTTCAGGTCCCCTCCATTTAAAAAGGCACCTGCAAAGGCTATCAAATGCTACCCCACCTTTGTGAGCTGCTCAAGAGTACATGAGTACATGGTGCAGGGAAGGAATAATTGCATTGTAAAGACTCTCAGCAGTGTACGACTGCTCCTTGGGTAGCCAGCAAACAGCAGCAGAAACCTCCTGGCAGAGAGGTTCACCCAGGGCTGAGTCACTGCCATGCTTATCATCCCTGGGGCCTGGACCAAGGTGGGTTCAGAAGCAGCAAATGCTTTCTTGCTCTGTGTTGGCACACCAGAGCCCACTCAGCAGTTCCCATTCCCATTTACCTGATCCACAAGCATTTTGATTACAGGCTGCCTCTTGATTTGTCTCTTTGGAGTCCTGGTACTTCACTGGGTGCAGAGCTCGGGTGCTGAGCAGTGACCCTTTGGTTAGTCAGATGAAGCAGCAGCAGATCAGAACGGGCTGGGTATGGCTGTACACATACCCTCACAAATCCACACGCCTCAAAATGCACCTATCTATATATGCACAGGCACATATATTTATATGGAAACAGACACTTATGCAAAGAGAGCCTTTGCCAAGCCTCAGAAAGGTAACTGGAGTTAACGAGGGCAGAGCTTGCAACCAGAGACCCTGGAATGAAGAGGAAAGGCAGAACTGGAGGGGGTGCAGCTGATTTGCCTTAGAGCTGGCTGGTACCACCAGGGTCAGTTCACTCATTCCATCATTATAGTCAGAGAGCAAAACAATCGTGTCATTGCTCAGGTGTGAAAATAAACAGAAGTGAAAGTCAGTCAAAGATGTGAGCAAGTGGAGCTGGTTCAAAGAGCTCAGTGAGGGAAGTGGCACAGCAGATCTATCTGTTGGATTGAACCTGACCAGCTGCATTACAGCAAAGTGGGTTGTTAACTCTGAGTGGAAACTCCAGAGGAAAACTGTCAGCACTGGACCCACCGAGGAGGAGCCCGGGACGTTTCCCTGCAGGACCATCTGCACTCCCAGCAGAACATGCTCCACGTCCTCAGATCACTTAATGCTTAGGCCGAGCTGTTATTTCAGGCAATTTTCGACTCATTAGTATTCTTGGTGCCTGCAGACAAAGGGATTGTTTTGAAGGTGTGCAAAAAAAACCACCCTATTTAAGCTTTCCAGAATGCTAAAATGTTTGTTTTGAGAAAATTAATTGTACTTGGGTAGTTCTGCGAATACTGACCCTTACAAAATTACAATAAAATTAATTCCATAATGAAATGATTTCAAATTACTTGAATGCTTCATCAGAAATCAAAATTACTTTCTTTTCGGGGAGGCTTTAAGAGATTTTTCTTTAATGAAGAGAACTTCCAAACTGCAGAAGTTTCAAAGCTGCTGCTTAAATTGGGGCTATCTGTCATGGAAAACAGGAGCCTCCAAAATAATTGCTTCTAAGAACGGGACCATTCATCCATCGCTGTTTCTCTACTCACAGCTATGATCTTCCTGTTACAGAAACACAGAAAACCACATTAATATCCTTGTTGCTACAAGCAGATCTGCAGAGAACTGGGGCTAGCACTGGTGCTGCCTGCTCAGGGCTGCTGGCGAGCGCAGAGGGACCAGGCGCTGCTGTCAAGAGAGGGGTCATTGGAGTATTTTTAACCTAAACGTTCCACGGGCTTTGTTTGCTGTTTCGCAGAGACCTCTGTTCCCCCTGCCCCCCCTGAATTTGCCTTTCTGGCCGTTTCAGCTCCCGGGCTGGAGGCAGCTCTGTGTGGAGGGTGATGCTGTTGCCCCCCAGCCAGAGGCCGGGGCGGCTCCATCAGCGACCACGTCGCATGGAGATGGACAACATCCTTCAGCCACCCGTGTCCTCAGATAACCCAGAGCAGAACCAAGGGCAGCTTGGGAGGGGGACGGCACTGGCCGCTCCAGAAGAGGGTTATTAGGCAGAAGAGGCTGCTGGGCTGAGGGAAGAGCTGGAGGGCAGATTTTACCTCACATCGCTCCCATAAACACACAACCTGCAGTAATGAATTGCAGCGGGAGGCAAATTGCAAGAGAGAGCCCACAGATTACAAATGTAAAACCATGGTGCTCACTCTTAACAGGTGCGGAGAGTAGCCCTGCAAGAGATAAGTGATGCTGATAGAGGGAAGCTGATCAGAATGAAACGAAGGAGGTAAATCTCTGCTTTGATAATTAGCAAAGGGCTGACCATCTAGAAGAGCAGCAGCAACGTGCTCGGAAGTCCTACCTGCTGTTGCTGGCGATTAGCACCAAAGGGCACTTTACAGCAGCTCTTCAGGATTCAAGTGATCCTTAGTCCTTTTGCAGGATTTAACAAAATAATAACAATACCTGTGAGGAATCTTTCTACACGCTGCCTGTGACAGGGCCCTCCTGTTGTTCAGCCCATGATTTATCTGGGAGCTCAGAGTGCAATCATTAGACCACCACAGGAAGCAGAAGACTTTCTGAGGGCTAATGATCATTGCAAAACCTTCCCAGTGGGTGCACAGAAAGTAATTCATCATAATTTGCTTCTGTAATGTTGATGCATTGAGCAATATTCCCATTGTTCAGCGGTCCCTCCAATCTTCCTGGGCAGCATGGAAGCAGAAGATGAAGATCTGAAGATGCAGGAGATGGGCTACACAGCTGCAGGATGTCCCTTCCAGCACATTGTTCTCACACAGACTCCTGTCACCAGGAGTCTTGGGCAAGGACTCTGGGAAGAAGGTGCCTGAGTCAGCGGAGCAACTCCAGAGTCCTCGGTGTGTGGCAGGGGAGTGTCCTGGCTCAAGAGCAGAGCGATCAGGAGCTGCAGGAGAAGCTCTTCCCACAGTATCAAATTTAAACCAAAGCTGATAAAAATACATCCTGTTTGCAGTCATGAAATCCACACAAGCATCACCAAGTTCACATGACAGGTAGTCCTAAAAACCACAGAGGAATCAGGAACATCACAGCACCAGGTTTTCTGAAAAGCAACTTTTTTTTTACTAAGCCATTTCTCAGATGTGGTTTGGATTTTTTTTTTTACTCAGCATGGCACAATAATGCCTGTTCTCTGAAATGTGTATTATTTGCTTGACTGAAAAACAAAACTAACCACTTCTGAAGTGAAAAGCCTCAGGTTTTGCATACGTGGTCTGGGACTAACTCTTGCTAACTCTGTGAAAGAAGGTACCTAATTCCCTGATGCCTTTGAAAACCCCACTACAATTCCTTTGCACCTCTGATAAGACACTTTCAAAGTCAGGTGCAGTGCTTGTTTTTTAAAGCAAACCGGTGCAGATTTAACGATAGACTATCTACTGTTCCTTACATTCTTGATCTCAAGATAAAAATGCTAAAAGGCATTGCAACTGTCAGCCGGGTTCCCAAATTACATCCTTATCTTTTTCGTTATACAGTAAAGCATTTATCACTTTTCCTCTCTCCTAAGAGTGTGGGTATTTGTGTACTAACACCTTTCTGGTACTTTGTCATGTACTCAGCCAGCGAGATTATCTGGGAGTATTTTGGAGGCAGCAAACACAAAGGAAGCATATGGTGCTGTGTTTGGAGGAGCAACGCCAGTGTCATCGCTGCTGAGATCCCAGAAAATGCATTTCAGATGCAAATTGGTTCCATTTAACCTGTGGGAAAACAAAACAAAACAAAACAACAGTCATATTTCAAGGAAATAAGGGAAACAAAAGTATCATCTCTGAGCAACCCAGACACCACTGGCAGGATTGGTGCTGGTTTTTCAGTACTCACGTAGGGTTTTCCCTGACACTTCTCCCATCACTTTTTTCCTTCCATCCCAAATGCTGCCAATAAAGGGGATCGACTCCAAAACCCCAGTGAGACCAAACAGGCTCAGGCACCAACAACAGAGTTACAGGCAGCATCACAGATGATGTGCCTGCCCCCCTCCTTGGCACCCCCAGCCCCAGGCTGCCCTGACCCCCTACAGAGCTTGGCACCCCATTCACACCAGTTCACACCAGTTTGCAGCCTCCCTCCCCGTTCCAGGCAGGGACCCCCAGCCACCCTCCACAGCCCTGTCCGTGCAGCTCCAGCCGAAAAGCAGAGCATCAAATCCCTGCCATCCCAGCAGTGCCCACCAGCGTGCTTAGCATCTGAAATTTAAATAAATGAGCAAATTGATGTTCACTGAGCTGCAAAACGTTATTCATACGGATGGTGTTTGAGTGGCACTTCTCCAGCTATTTAGCCACTTGCTGCGTGTGCCAAAGAAGTTACTAAGTGACTTTTGTGCTGTGATGCATCTCGATGTTGATGCTTTATCATTTCCTGGCAGTCACAACTGTTTTCGTCTTTTCTCGCCGTCGCTGCTTCTCTTGAAAACTCCAACAGTCATTTTGTTCCGTTGCTATTTGTCTCTAGCACAGACTTCAGCAGTGCTGGAGTTTATGGGCTGGAATTAATGGCAAGTGTGGCTTTTGGCTACGGCTGCTTAGTGTACCCATGAAACCTATAGTGGTTTTTCTGTAGAGCAGGAATTGTACCGTCCCAAGCCTTGCCCCCAGTCAAGTAGCTATTAGTGCACAGGATAAGTACTGGCATCTTCATTTGCTTTGCTCTCGCTTCCCTTACATAAGAGCTCAGTAGATTTCTCGTGTGGCCACATGACAAACTCTTTTAGTGTCTATCAGTTTTTTCCTTTTTCTTTTTTTCTTTTTTTTTTTTTTTAATGAAGTTTAAAAGCATCAACCAGGGCTTTTATTAGCTCTATGGGTGGATTCATCTAGGCTGCAATCTTTTTTTTTTTTTTTTTCCTTTTAATTTGCTCCCAAATGGAGGAAAGAAAAAACAAGGCACTGGTGTGATGCAGAAGCAAGAAAAAGTCAGGGTTTAGGGTTGTTCTTCTTTTTATGAGTGAGCAAAGTAACTTGAATCACCATTAGAGCTGCACTGGGACAACTATTTTCTAGTCCTGTCTCCCAGCATAAAGAGATCTTTAAGGGAGAACAAAGCAGGGATGGTAGAACAGGGAATCATGTTCTTTTTCCTCCTGTCCTTGCCTTCATTCGCATGCTCACAGAACACAACCAATCATACTTAAATTCAAGAGTTAATTTCTACTCTGGGCAGCTGAAGAAAAGGATGGCCAGGGCCAGTTGCTCACTCATTGCACATCCAGAATGTGGTCAGATATCACAGGAAGGAATGCATCTGACCTAACCAAGGATAGCAAAGCAACCATGCAACAATAATTAGCTGGTGCACCAGTCTGAGTAAAGACGACACAATGAGCAAGTGCTTATCTGCAAAATCAAGTTTTCTAATAGCAACAATGAGCTTTTGTGCTGTATTTTGTGATAGTTACTGACCAGCTGGAAGAATAATCCTTGTTCAGCTTGTTTTAATTGTTGCAAAATGCATTCCTTGTTACCCAGCCTCACTTCAACAATGTGCAAAGCTTCTAAAAGCTGTGTTTGCTCAGTATAAACAAAACTCAATCCTAATTAATCTGCGTGCATCCCTTATTTTCACAGACAAAGGAATGGGAGGGGTAGTGCTCATCAGCATAGTTTGTAAGTATGGAGGGCTTTGCCAGTTGGTGTAACTTCCCAGTAATTCTCAAGGTTGCTCAAATAAAAGAATGATGCTTACTGCACAAAACCCCCTTTGCTTCCTGGTGTGATATTGCTAATTCAGGAGGAGAACGGAGAGAGGAAGACATCAAACGTGTGAAAACAAAGGCCATGCCATTACTCCGCAGCATAAACCATCCCCAGACAGTACAGTGTATATTCTGCATTCCAGTAAAAGGATTATCTGAACACATTCCAACATTTCACAGCCTGTGCTCCGTTAGTCCCATATGGTAAATGGCTAACGATGCTCTGCTACCTGGTAGCGCATTTACTCAGCCCAACCAGTCCTTGGATCACTTTATAAATGGCTTTGACTTTAATAGGTTTCATTATGCCTTAACTGTCCCGTGTTCCACAGGGTAGCTCACTGCTCTGTCACCCAGTCCTGCTGTTTGAGGATAATTAACATCCCTGGACAAAGGCAAAATAAAACAAACACTAGTTCTGCTTTTGGAAGAAAACAAGCTCCAAAACTCCCCTTCATTTTGCATCTTTATGGCACCATAAAAATCCACTTTTTTTCTTGTATTGTTTACTGGTTTACTACCACGGCCCCCTCAGATTTAGATCCAACACGAGTATTCATTCAAGCATCATTTATATTGTGAACAAAGTGATAAAACTATCTCAAGGCTGTTAGGAATCCAGTTCTTCCTGGCAGAACCGTCTGGCTCTTTTTAGAATAATCACCCCCCTTTAATTCATATTTTAACTGGTGCTTTACAATATAAATACAAAAGCACAGTCCTTGCATAAAAGGATTCTCACTGGTCTCTGTCGTTGCTTTCAGCTGGATGACACAACACACTGGTTAACCAGAGATCAGCCAGATTTCCATACCCCTCCCCAGCTTCTGTTTCCCTCCATGCACACCCACATCACAGCTGCTGCCATTGCCCCCAGCTAAAGCCCCCCTGAGCTCTGTGTGGAGGAATTCAAGCCACGAGCTCCCTTGCTTTGTGGTCACAGCATCACCCATAGAGCCAGAGAATGGCCAAGGTTGGCAAGGAGCTCTGGAGATCATCTAGTCTAGGGGCAGCTCATTCATTTGACTACCCACACACTAAATATAGGTGCTTCGTGTTCAGACAGAATAACCACCCCCTCAGCCAGCTGGCAGCACCATTCCCAACACAGCCCAGGATGCTGGTGACCTCTGTGCAGCAAATCACTGGCTCCTGTTCAACTTGGTGCCCACCAGGATGCCCAGGTCTTTCTGCAAAGCTGCTTTCCATCTGGTTGGCCCTGAGCACACACTGGTGCACAGGGTTATTCTTCCCCATGCATGGAACTCAGCTTCTCACTTTGCTGAACTTCATGAAGTCCCAGTTTGCCCATTCCTCCAGCCTGTCCATCAGCCCCTAAAAAACCAGCAGGGTCATCTCGCCCATCAGCTCCTCCTCACATCTATCTGCAAGCTCCTCCAGGGCTCTGCTGCATCACCCAGCTCAATAATCAAGATGTTAATTAGGATTGGCTCCAAGCCTATCTCACAATCTCTGTTGATCTCAGAACAGAAAGCCCACAGCAGGGTGAGCACAATGTGGGGAAGGGCATGAGGAATGGATTAAAGTTTAATGAATTTTTAGTGTTTAACTTAAGCAGCCCAGACAGAGAGTAGCAGCACAAGATTCACACGCTGCCTGAGGTTCACCCAAGAGAAATTTGACTTTGTCTTGGTTAACGAGTTTGCAGCCTCCAAGACACCAGCCATTTGCCCCTCAGCACGTCTGCTGCACCCTGGTTGTGCACAGGCTCCCATCTCAGGCTGTGTGACTCCCTCTGCTCCTGCCCAGCACCCCCAGTGTGTTACACTCACAGCACAGATCTCAGACTCCACACCCCATCTTCCCAAACCTGAGCCCTGAACCCTAGTGCTTCTGCAAAATGAATGAAGGAAACTCTCTTGAGCAACTAATTCTTTGCTTTCCTGCTTTGGGCAACATTTCCAATTAGTATCTCAAAGCCTTCTGAACAAAATGCTGAGTTTACAAAGCCTGTACCCAGAACAGTGTGTGACATTTCTCAGTACTGCTGGTTTTCCACCCTCTGGAGAGCTGCCCACAGAAGCCTTGAAAATGCCCAAAGCTTCTTCCAATACAAACGGCAAAACCAGATTTCCTAGAGTTTCAGAGGTGCAGTGATGTTACCTCAGAAAAGAGCACATTTTCACCATAATACACCTTCTCCAAATCTATTCTGCTCTGGTTGTCTGAGTTCATGAGGTCACAGGCACCTTGCCAGTAGAAAGGGGGTTTCAAAAGCAGAAATAGTTTCAACTTTTTCCCCCCCAAAAATAATTATTTTGCAACATCTTTTTGTTGAGCTTCAGTATCATAAACAGAGCTTTACAAATACTAATGGGAAGAGGAGATCAGTCACGGGGTCCTGGATCCTCTCACCCCCTCCCACCACTTCTACACAAGTATCATATTTTTCCAGCATTTCTTTAGGCTATATGGATATTACCTGGATAAGGAAGCTGAAGCAGATGCAGTATTTCAAACAGGGCAAGCCCAGGACACTGGGCTACCAGAAACAGCTGCTGTTCAGGGAGACCTCAAGCATCACATCAGGGGTGTTGGCAAAACCAAGGAGCACTTGCAGGTGTCAGCAGACACTGCTAAGAGGCACTGCCCCTGGAAAACAAACATTTCTGTTTCAACATCCTCTGTAGCTTCAGCTACCTAGAGGTCTTTCCACTGCATGAAGCTGTAAAACACTACCCTGCTCTGCTGCAAAGATTTTTACTTGGCCCTATGAAAGTTAATCAGTGATAACTGGAAGGAAATTGGAATCAGCTGCTGTGAACATTCTAATTGCTGTAATTGTCTCTGGCCAGCTATAGTGAGCACAGAACAGCATTTGAAATGGAGATCAAAACAGGAGATCCCTCAGCAATGTAATTACTGCAAAGCAGTTCCTATCCCGAGCCTTATGCAAGGACCAGGAGAGTTTGTCTTGCTTTGAATGAAGAACTGAAGGATCTGGATCAAGCCCCAGTGCCAAAAAAACCCCTAACACTGAGCATGAAAAAACCTAGCTTATGGCTTTGTTTAAAGATAATTCTGATGTCTATAAAAATTGTATTTCAAGAACATTCCAAACATGCAGCCTCTGTTGCACTAGTGCACACTGTGCCCATTGGCCATCCCAGGCACCAGGTGCTTTTGCTGTCACCACACTGACTTGGTCATAGTCCCTTTTTCTTCCCTCCTAGTTACTGACTTTTGGAACTGTTATCTGTGGGCTCACCGGTACTCCAGGGCTCATAAAGTGAATAATCGAGAGCTTGTTGCTGCTTACTGGGTTTATAGATTGAGGCTGGGGAAAGAGAAGCAGCACTTTCCCCTTTAATTCTCACCCGAGAGAGAAGAATTGAGAAAAGGTCGAGAAGAAAACTACTCGGGAACCACACACCCCAAATACCACCTGATATTCCCTAAAATGTTGCTAAGCTGAGCACTGAGGTCAAAGGAAGAGAACAGAAAAAACAGGTTTGGGGTGCAAGGGGCACAGCACCAACAGGCTGCTACCTGCACCATATATGTTCATTTATCAATCAATTACAAATAGCTTAAGGAAATAAAAAACAACTGAAACCAATATAATCTGAATTTCAGGAGAACCACCAGTATGACAAGGACAATTTACTCTCTGCCTACTGGTGCTTTTTAATGACTTTAACCACCCTGGACATCCCTTCTGCACAGCCTGTTGCAGACAACAGCAGCACTGACTGTGTTGGATGTGAAGCATCACCTAGCACAGAGATTTGGTTTTATAGATGCAATCAGAGCCCCTGAGGCCACAACCAACCTCAGTACCCTCCTACCTGTGTGGCTTCTCTGCAGTTGCTCACACAGCTCTGCCCAGGCACAGACAGGGAGCAAACAACAGCAGCTTGGTTGCTTCAAGCCATTTAAAGAGTAGCTCTTGGTTTAATAGGTTCATTCTGGATGGGAGAGATTAGAGGTGCTGACAGGCAGCTCTGGAGCAGATTGGGATGATGGTCAGCAGCTGGGAACAGGCAGAAAGCTCAGCCCAGCTGTAGCTGGTTTTATGGCATGTTTCATAACAGATGGATTAGAAACAGACTTCTTTGCTTAAGAATTCCAGCATTTGTGTACAAATACAGCTCCTGATATAAAGAAAACGACTCCCAAGACACTTGTGTGAAAAAACAACTCTAAGACAAAACCCCAGAGGCCCTGGGAAATGTTAGCAAACACGCAGCAAGGGACACAGACATGAGTGTGCTGGCACCTGGCTGGGCTGCAAAGTGCTGCCTGGTGCCTTCGGTGCTCGGCTGCTTCTGCTTTCAGAGGGAACCGAGGAAGGGCCAACAGATGGGGCAGTGAAGCAGCTGGAGTTCTTACTCCATCCCAGGAGGCTGCACAGAGCCCTGGGGAGAGCTGTGGCCCTGCTAGACAATAAACCTGTGCTGGAGAAGTTGTCCCTGTGCAATTCCTACTGGGATCAAAAAGACAGGCTTGTTAATAAACAAGTGTTAATTCAAGCAAACCTCAAACTTCATGAGCTTCAGCACTTTAATCATGGGTACACTGCAGATTGCAAAAGCTAAATCCCTAGCTGACCAGTTTCTCATCATATATTATTATGATTATTTCCATATTTGTTGCTCATCTGAAAAAAACAAACCAAATCAAACACAAAAGCAATGTCAGCACTAAAAATTGTCTTCCTGTATCCTTAAGTTAGCCAATGAGGTTTTGTCCTTGGCTGTAGGTCCCTCTCTCACCAGGACACAGAGTTTGGAAAGCCTAACTTAGCAAGTGTCCACAATGAATGTTCAGACCTCAGCAGGAAAGAAATCCCTTCACATCTTGTGCAGTGAGATACAGCTGCAAAAGGCCATTATTTAATTCTGCTGCTTGCAGGATTGTTTCTATCCTTTTTCAATAAAGCTTAGAAAACAAGCAGGCTGGTTTGGCTCATCATGAGGATTTCCCATTAACCACATTTGGGGTGGGGTAGACTCTGCAGCTGCAGTGTAGGTACTGAACTAGAGCTCTGAATTAAAGCAGACACTGAATGAACCCAAAGCTCTGTAGGAACACTGCAGACATACAGCAGTTTGAAAAATAAAGCCACTTATTCCATCGCTGTTGGACATCTGCATCCTGGTCCAGCCATGTTTCCTCTGATGTTCGGGATGCAGAAAAGCTGATGGACCCAGGACCATGGCTAACACAATGCTCTGATAAGCACAACAAACCAGCCAACCCTAAATTCCTTCCCTCTGTCTCCTTCTGGAGATTGTGGCCAAAGCAAGTGGGGAGCAGGATGAGGGGCAGGGGAGGGAGCCTGGACCAGCATCTCACCACTGCTCAGGCTGGCAACCCACAGGCTCCCTCCTTCCCTGGGCATTGAGCCTCATCCTCTGCTGCAAGCTGCTTCCAATTATTTTTACCAGAATTGTTCTGGTTGATTGCTAGTCCAAAGGACATCTCTTTTATTTTCCTTTCTTTAATTGGCAGTACAAGTGAGCCTAAGAATATCTTCATTGCTTGGAAACAGAGTGGTTTTGAGCCTGTCTATCGTATCCTTCCATCTTAGCTTTCAATGAGGCATTACCAGCCTCTGGAGAGGTGCTGGCAGATATCTCCTCTCTTTCCCAAGTGGTCCCAAGTGATTAGAGACACCACAACATTAAGGCATTCATCAGGCAGCCATCAATAGTTGGGAAGTTCACCAAGAGGAAAAAAAACCAACCCCACAAATAAACAACAGAAGAGCTTCGTGGTAGAGAAAACCCCTGATCTCTGGAGAATCACTTACTGGAATGGACAGTATGGCCATGGGGACTGGTGCCACCACCAGAGCAGCACCTGGCCACAGTCTGCATGGCCAGCAGCTGTTCAGCTGAGAAGGTGGCACCGCTGCCCAGCGAGGGGTGGTGTCAGAAAGCCCCTTCTTTGGTGTCTTTAAGAGCAGAGGACAGAGGCATTGCATGTCTGGAGTGAACCAACCTGAACTGCTTTGCTGCTCCCTGCAGCGACCTGCCCGTGCCCAGCGCTCTCCGCCAACGAAGCTCTGTTCCCGTGCCACAGAAAAGCTCACCTCTCCAACTCCAGCTGTAACCTACCACCAGAGAGGGAGAAGAAGGGGTTGAAATACAGCTGCTGGCACCTGGCCAGCGTGGGCCCACCGTGCAGAGCCACAACCCTCCCAGAAGAACAGCTCGGATTCGGCTCAGCCTGGTAGGTCTGAGCCACCTCTGCTGAAGCCCACGGCAGCCAGCCTGACGCACCCGTGGTTTGGGTTTCACAGCACCCTGCAGTGACTCAGCCCCCGCCGGAGAGAAGCAGGGGTTCTCACGGACTAGAGAATGCTGTACAGCATCTTCATGTGCCAGGGGAGGGGAGAAGAGGCGGATTTTACACACAGCCTTGGAAAAAAGAAAAAAAAAAGAAGAGGAAAGAAGGAGGTTGGAGTCAGCGAAAATGTTAACGCGACAGTTCTCCTTCTGTTCCCTGTTTGGAGAAAGCCTGAGCCGTGGATTGCCAGGGGATAATGTCACGTTGAAAATTGTTTTGTTACTATGACCATATTGCATGAATCAAAGCAACAAAGCAGAGCAGCTCTGGGGCCACTGAGCCGCTTGGTCCTGGGGCAGCAGCACCCATCTGCCCGCAGCTCAGCGGGGCAGGGGATGCTCAGTGCCCAGGCCAGGACCATGACACCTCCCACTGAGACCAGGTGCACGTGGCCAGCAGCTTCTGTCCTTAGGAGAAACTGCATTTTGTGGCAGTTCACATCACCCCAGGGCTGTGTGGGTTCACCAGCAAAGCCCCTGATTGTGGGCTCTGGAAGTAAGACCCGAGCCCCACGGAAGCCGAGGGCTGCTCTCAGAGCTGGGTGCAGAAACAAACGTGTGGCTACTTCCCTCCTGGCTGCGTGAGCCAGATGTTACACAGATGTTGTGTCCTGAGGATGGCGATGCTCCCACCTGTGCTGTGCAAGGCTCTAATGCCCCGATAAGATGCGTTGCTGGTTGGAAAGCTGCATGAGCACTGCCAAGGAAACCACAAGCCATTCCAGAGAATTATGCTTTAGTAGAGTTTAATCAAAGCAGCCATGGACTGTGCTAGCACCAGAGGCATCCTGCAGATGTATTGATTTCCACTACGAAAGCCACATCTGCGTGCTGTAGCATGTGGAGAAACAAAAAGAGGGGATTGTGGCTCCTGGTTGGAAGATGGTTGGGATAAGCTTGATAAATCAATGTACAAATAGGCTGTGTTATTTTTCAGAACGAAGAGCAGCTTCCACTCTTCTACCACCTCGGCTTTCTTCCCTTCAGAAAAAAAAAAAAAAATTATTTTTTTTTTATTTGGAGTATGTGTCTCTGGTTGGTAACTAGAGACACGCTCTGTGGGATCAGAGAGGCTCAACCATTTTATCCTCCAAGGTTGAAATACTTCAGCAACCCATCAATATTCTCCCCAGCAGTCACTCAGAGGGTACCCAGGGCTGCTGGTGTAAATTAGCAAATCTCCACGCTTCACATTTTCTACAGAGCTGTAATTGGTAGGATTGTCCAGACCCCACAAATTATCTCTCGTTTTTCTGTCCAACCATATTTAGTCCAAGATCCAGAGGACTGCCTGCATGTCCAGCAAGTCCAATGGGATGTTCACCTGCACTTACCACACCCATAACATGATAATCCCAAACCCAGCTGTGCTGTAGGTGAAGCTGCACTCTGAACAAACCCAGCTCTGGCACTCTCAACATCTTTTGATTCTCTCAAATTTCCTGTGGGTTGAAAAAGCTGTTTCTCTCCCCACCCATAATTAAGGAGCAGCAGCTGCCCTTGCTTGGAAGACAGACCAAAGTGCTCTGAACGTGGCAGTTTGAGCGCTGTGGCTTCTTTTTCCTTATGGGCATTGCACTTAAGTCTGCTAACTTCCAGTGGGGAAGATATTCATCACCTGTGGAACTCACAAGATCATGGCTATAAAAAAAAGAAAAAGAGAAAAACCATACATATCACCTTTACATAGTGTCTTCCAGTTATGAATGTGCCCTGCAGCAGATTACAGGCAGACCCCTCTGCAGCAGCCAAAGGACCAGAGTCCTGCCATACCTGGGCTCTAAGGGCACACATTTCTGCTCTGAAGAGCTCACAATGGCACCAGCAAAGAAATGGCAAGATAATTTATTCCTCCCTCAAAAGGCTGATGTGTTATAGTGAAAACACTTACGAGAACAAAGCTGTTTCAACTACGTTGTCAACTGGAATTTTTTTCAGCTGCTAGGTGAAAGCAGTGATCAAAACCAGGGACACTCAGAGAAACTGAGTGATACGCTCCTCTGTACCCTGCTGGCACGGGCACAGGCTTCCACCACAGACCTCACCACCCTCCCTTCCAGGCCACAACCCCTTTCTGAGGTTCCCTCTCCTCCACATACTCAAAGAGTCTTTGGTTTGACACCGTAGAGCTGGGAGAGAAATTAAAGCTGAAGTCTTCTGCGGGTGGCTAAGCAGTTTCCCAGCTATGTGAATTATAATCACAACAGACAATCGCACACTCAGGTTTCCACAATCTGAATTTTCAAAGAAAATATTTTCTTGTCAACAGCTTTTTTTTTCTAGTAAGGTGGCAGCTCTGGAGCTCTGCCCGTGGCAGCTGCACCAGCTGTGCTCTCCAGGGACAAACAGCTGCTCACCTCCGCTAGCTGCCTGGCAAAGGGGCTGGGAAATCCTTCCATAAGGCAGGACAGGCCAGTACTGATGTTTTATTAAAAGAAATGATTGATATTTAGGTATTTAGCATACCCATTAAGCAACTTGAAAGGTCACCCTGTTAAATGTTTGCGAACAAAACACGGGAAGAAAATCTCATTACGCTCTACCTCATATCCCAGTAAGAGGAAATTTAAACAATAGTAGCCTTTCATCTGAAAAGAACAAACAGAAAGATTTGTGCTTCTCTTATCTCTAATCCTTACTTCTCTCTCCAGAGATTTGGCCCAATTAGTTATTTCATACTTGTCACGGTCTGTGCTGCTCATCTCTTCCTTTAGCAGCTTTCCACAGCCCCGTGCCTGTGTCAAAGGAAATAAAACACCAGTATTACCAGCTCCTGTGCCTTGGCGAGGGCAGCAGGTTGACTGCTGGGGAAGATCAAGAGTTACTTTTTATTTTTCCAAGCAGCCTGCACATAGGGAGATCTATTTCTGTAATTGCAGGTGTAAATCTGCCCGGAGGCTGATCTCTATTTGGTCAAAATAGCTGGAGTCAGTGCAAATCTCCAGCCATTTTTCAGCTGTGGATATTTTGATGCTATAGCTTACGGGGATGTTTTTCTTACTTTAACATGAAATGGCTTTTCCAATGCTAAAGAAATGTGAGGTGTGTGTAATCATTTTATGCATAGAATGGGAGAGGTTACGGTGAAGTTTGTAAAATCATGAATGGCAGATTAAGGGTGAATAGGAAAAAAACCAGTCATTCTTATAACACAACAATAAGGAGCATAAAATTAACTTATCTAGCAGCAGTTCTAAAACAAATAGACATGCAATTATCTTTTGGAACTCCTGGCCACAGGATGCTTTGATAAAAAAACCAACCATATTCAAAAAACACTTAGGCAAACTCCTGGAAAAAAGTGTGGGAGTGGATGCTTAATGCAAAGGTGCAGATTTAAGATGTGGAAGTGGAGTAAGAAGCACTTTCTCCTTATCCTCTGCCTCTGATGTTCCACTCTCAAAATCAGGACACTGTGAGGGACAAACCTGCAGCCTGACCTGCCCCAACTCTTTCACTATTCCTCCATCCATCCACAGCTCTACAGTACCCAGGGGCACTGAGGCTGAAGGCTCAGAGAGCAGCTCCTGGAGCTGTTTGTAATTCCCACAGAGGCACCATTTCAACAGACAGCACTTTACAGCAGCACCCACCCAGGGCTTGAGCCCTGCAGCTGGCAGAGTGGAGCCTGTGCTTGGTGCTGTGCCCAGCTGTGCCCCGGGCACCCCCGACTCTCCACTGACCCTCTATCAATGACAAGACAGGACAGAGCCAGACTCCAGTGCCTCCCAGCTCTCTTCACCACCCTCCTGCTTGCACTGTGTGCATGGCTGTGCCCCTTCCTCCAACCAACATCCCTATTGCTCCTGCTCCAGAACAGCCCTTCTGGGAGGAAGGAGGCAGCAAAAGGCTGGGCAGGAGATGGTTCCCCACAGTTTGCTGCTCAGCTGCTTCACAGCAGGCAGGTAAAACACAGCTGAAGGTACCCAGTGCCCTGCCCAGTGCTGCCAATCCATCTATCAGAAAAGTGAAGACACATCTTCTAAGCTTCTGTAAGACACAGAGTTGGTAGATACGGAGTGTTACTCCATAAAACCCTCCTAATTACTATTCTTCTCCTGTCTCGGAAATGTCACACAGCCGCCACTTCTCAATGGAACAGCTTCTTCCATCTAGGGATGGCATTACCTCCGTTCATCAAGGTGGGTATCACAACACTGCATCCCCTGGCTGCTGAGATTGAGCTGCTGGCACTCAGGCAGGGTAGGAAGATATGTAAAGAAATCAGGGTTGAGTCTTTTGTCTCTCCTAGATCACATTCTGTGTTTAATACACTTGACTTCTCTCAAGATTAATCGAAAGGCAGATCTCTTGAAAGGGCTGTACTCTCTTACATCTCCAGTTCTGTCTCTCACAGAGCCTGCCTGACAGAGGGGTCCTGTTCTGGCTGGGCACCCCGAGCTCTGTGCCACCCAACTCCTACCAACTGTGGCACAAGAGCTGGATCCTGTCACCTTGCAGTACAGGGTTAACGTGTGAGACAAGGCAATGGTCCCTGCCAAAGCACACTCTGTTACATCAACTTTGTCAGTAGTACTTAGAGCAGAAAAAAATAGATCCCATTTCATCAAGGAGACTCAAAAAGGCACCACTGTGCTCCAAAAAAAATTGCTTAGGCAGAGGTAAGTTTGAGGTTTACATCACATTGCTGTCCTTGGGATGGGCTGTGTCCAACAATCCAGGAGCCTGCAAAGGGAAGCCCTACACTTGTCCTTAGGACCTGCTGCTGCTGCCAAAACCACCTGCAACGCGACCCGAGTCACACAGGTATTTTCAAATGCCCAGTTTCTGTTCCCTTGCCCCGTTCCCACAGATACCCGGGGGATTTGCTCACCTAATGCTTCTGTGGGTGAAGGGTTAGACTGAAATCACTGGAGGTTTAGGCTCTTCCACACCAGGGAGCTGGAGCTGTTTCTCTGGTGGGTTTAGATGATTCATTTCAGGTCTGCGTCGCTGTGCAGCAGTCAGCTAGGGACACCTTACTGCACAATACATTAAGTTTTTAAGGAAGGAAACCATCACCAGATAAAAGACTTACCTTTTGCTCACACTGAACTCTCATTTTTTTCATTCAGTGGCTGTTAATATGACTGCATATAAATATATATATATTTTAAAAAAGGATCCTGTCCTGCAAATACTTCCAAGTAGCTCCTTATGGAGTAGTACAAATGGCAATATTTCTTCCTCTGTATCTTCACCCAAAACCCATTTCCTCCCAGCAGAGGCCAGCTCTTGTTCAGACCTCAAGTGGAAAGCTAGTCTGTGAGGAAGTCATTGAGCTGAGTGATGCTGCTTTATCTCATTTGGACTTCAATGATGTGATTTATTAAATAAAACAAAAAATACAGCGAAGAGCACCATCAATAACTTACGCCTGTTTGAGGGGGCAACAGGATGGAGATATCTGCCATAATCTTTTTCCACCAAGATTAATCTTAACATCCACCATTTCTAAGTTTTCCACAATGGAGCTTGTAATATTTACTGCGCTTTTATCTCAGTGCATCCCCAAAAGGGGGCACTTTGCAGTTATTTGAATTTTTTTTTTTTCTCCAGTAATTATTTAAAATTATGTTTTTGGGGTTTTTCTTCCCCAACAAGAAATCACCACGAGGACTGAACAAAAAGCATCTTGATAAAAAGTGCTGGTCTGTGTTTTGTTTACAGGCCTGTAGCTACTTCAGGCGGGAAGCACAGAACACCACCACCCTGGAGTATATGAACCAAGCACAGTCGTAAGTTTTTGCTTTGCTGAATTTTTACTACAATACTCGTTCAAAGACTCCTTGCAAGTTTAGCTAACAGAGCCAGGAAACAGCACCACAACAGCAAGACTGACAGGATAGTTTTGTTTCAAGATACGAGAGCAAAACAAACCAGGAGGAAACAAAACACACACACACACACAAAAAAAGAAACAACCCAACACACTAAGAAATAATAAATAATAAAAAAACCCAACCAAACCAACCAAACACACATACAAAAAAAACAACCAAAAAAACCCAAAACACCACAACCCAATCCAACAAAATCAAACAAAAATAAACCAAAAGTAAATTAAAAAAAAGAACACCAAACAAAGAGAGAGACACTTTGATGTATTTTCTGCCACCACCCCCAGCTCTCCCTTCCTCATCAGCTTTTCCCTCTCTGAAGTGTTAAACACAGCTCTCTTTGTGGCTGAAATTCTTGGCTTTCTTTCACTCCTCTATTTCCAAGTAGTTTAGGGCACAGTTTGAGTGACAGATACTCTTCAATGGGCATCAAAGAGTTGTTTGAAGTAAATACATTAAGTACATTTGATAATTTATGCTCTTTAATTACCCTGAGCTGGAAGATAAATTTTGCTCTACCACCTAATGACCACCAACCCATTTTGCTGCCTAGTGGGCAGGGTGGGAATACTCAAGTTGGGTCCTGCTTGGCACCACAGGCTGGGCTGGGGGATGCCAGGCTCTGGAGGGACCTTCCCGGGCACTGCTGGCTGCCCTGCTCTGACAGGGTCTGACAGGATCAGAGCCTCATTTCAGAGGCCCTGGAGACCTGCCTTTGAGTCCCTGCCTCTGCCACAGCACTCGGGCACAGCTCGCAGTGCCAGCAGCACCGGGGAGATTTAGGCCCTTGGATTTCATGAACGGAAACATCTGTCTGAAGGGTTGAGGGAAACGAGCAGAAGATATTGCAAATGTGAAAGTGAATTTACATTTTTTTAATATGAAAAAGCAATCATAAATAACACTTGGTATTATTCTCTACAGTGCTTATGCAATATAAATGAACACGGATAAACAAACTTAAGGAAAAGCCCCGTGAATATGCAAGAATACTTTGGAAATAGAGTTGAATTACAACTTACAACGTCCCCCTTAAGTAAGAATTATTATCCCACCTTTTAAAAATAAGAGTTTCAAGAACTAATCCAAATTCCACAGTCAGTCTAGGCATGGCCAAGAAGAGACTGGTACCAACAATATTTCTTAGCATAAAATCATCTTTCCTCTCCAGCACAGCTCCACTTCCCAGAGTTAAAAAGTGTAACTCTGAACAATACACGACGCAGAGTGAATTTTACGGTGCCTACGGGCGCCTGAGGACAGATTCCCAATAACTGTTGGCTTTATGGCTTCTGCCTGATTAACCAGAGCGGGGCCGTGCACGGGCAGCATCACCCGTCCGTGCATTAACAACGTGTTTGATTGCTGGGGGAGATACTCAGACTGCAACAGGGCTGTCGTGTTCCTCTCACCTCCCAGCAGAGAGCCCCCTTTAGTGGTTTCTACAGCAGATCCCCTCCCTGGGACACTTGCTGCTCTTCCTGCTGGCATCCCAGCCCAGAGAACCCCATTTCCCCAGAGCTGGTCCCAGCAGCATCAACAGCATCTGGCACATGGGTGCCAAGGGATGGCAAACCCAACCACTTCACTACGGTTGTGCCTCAAACGGAGCCAATCCCCCCTTTTGGCAGCCCAGGGCAGCCCAGCAGCCTCTGCAGGGCCAGGTGGGAGGCACAGGGAACACCTCTGACCCGAGCACAGCCTCAGCCACCCCCCAGCACTCACCTCAGGACCCCCGTGGGAAGTTTCAAAGCAGTTAAATTCATTGATGGCCTCATTTTTTTAGCTATATGTAAAAAGAAAAGCCCTGTTGCTCAATGATGGTTATGGAAGTGTAAGCAGAAGAACATGAGCCACATTTTTATGTGAAGAAAATCTAGCACAGTGTGAAAAGCAGGATCTAAATCACCAGCTTGGAAGTGGGCATTTATCAGTATCAATGCTGAGATGATTGGAGTAACAGGGTGGGGGTATTTTTCCTGATTTAAAGTTACAAATACTTGTTTTAACTACCTTTAGCAGAGCCTGGGCATCCAGACAAATTGGAAACAGAAGGCATAAAGACCTTTGCTGGGTATCCAACTGAAGTCAGTAAAAATAAAATACTGCTCCTAGAATCACTTTGTACATGGAAATGCCTCACAATTCTGTCCACCACAGTAAGGAGTGTGCCAAGTTTCTAATAGCTGTGCTGTCCTTGCTGGCCATATGCATACAGCTCTCCACTTTATGGAATCCCATCCATTACCTGGGAAAGGAGGTGACAGAAGATAATAGTGTCAGGCTTTGAACCCCTCACAGTTCAGCCAGGTGCTGGGCTCCCCCCCTCCTTCGACTCCTTCTCCCTACTTGCTCTTAGATCTTCTTTCTTCATCCTCATCCACAGCAACTGTCTGACCTCAGTGTTTGAGCAATCATTTGCACTGCCAGTTCCAGATCCAAGATAAACAACACTGATCCAATAATTGCTGTGAAGACACAGAAATGTGCTTTGTATTAAAATGCACTGAATCTCTAAGTCCCTTACCAATAAGTATCTGCAACACGCCCTTCAGTTCAACACTAAAAGCAGGAAACAACCTACAGTTCACCATATTTAACCTTTCCCAATTTATTATTCTCTTCATAACCTTCATTAAATAGCCAGGCATAAGCACGGTAGCTGCAGCAAAATCGAAGGAGGAGTGGAGTTCTGCTCCTCTGAGTGCAGAGTCCTCCAGCACAGGAGTTTACCCTGGAACTGTGGACCAGATCTCCACCCCATCCACGTTGTGTTGCCTTGGCAACACGGACACCTTAAAGAAACCGTTAACCACTCCTGAGCAGCAAAGCTGGCTTGATTTTTTTTTTTTTTTCAGTAGAAGCACCATAAATGGCTTTCTCAGTAAACTGAAAGGTGTTATATTTGTGGGTGAAATACCAGGAAATAAATAAATAAACCTAACCAAGCAACTGAAGACTGTCTCCCCCTGTTCTGATCCTTCCTGTTAGAGAAAGGTGTTTTACCAATCTGGGATGCATTAGCCTGGCATGCTTCGTGCAGCCTGCACAGAACAGCAGCAGCACAGACCAGCTCCTGGCTGAGTGACATGTTTCTGCAAATACCATCCCTGCAGCCCTCTGCAGTTTAACACATAGACCATAACAAGCTCTTCTCCTGGGAAACGGTCCCATGTTTATTTTACTTCTCCAAGTAAAAAAAAAAAATAAAATGTAAATGTCTTTTTTTCCCCCCCACTACATCTTCTATCTTGGCTTCTGTATCTATCACAGAGCATCTCGTCATGGTGCTGCGGTACCCGACAGTGCTCATCTGTGAGTCTAATCCAGTCGTGTGCACACAGGTGCCAGCCTCAAACCACAGGCTGGGGAGAAACAGACACCAGCACCAGAGCTCTGGAAGAGCCAAGTCCCACACGGCAGGGTATGAAACCTTCTGCTTTGGAAAGAAAGTGCCTGGGTGCTGCCAGCTCATGCTCTGGGCACAGGACGGCCGTGTCGGCCCCCGCCCTCCTCCTCAGAACTGAAATCAGGCAGAACTGGAATCCCAGAGTGGGGCTATTGAAGGAAAAGTTGGGCTTGTTGGGAACTCATGAAGAACACTATCCACCCACTTTGTCATCACTGCTCCCAGCATTCATTCCCTTTGCTGTTCCTTCTAAAGATGAAAAGTGCCTTCCCTTTAAAGCTTCTACATCCCTTACTGAGATGGGGAAATCCACCACAGCAGCTCTGCAGCCATCCCTGGGCTTATCTCTGAGCAGACCCCTCCCTGGAAATGCCCAGCACTGAGTCAGTCAGGCTCACAGTAACACCAGCACCATCAGAACAGTCACGGTCCCCCCAGCATGGGCTGGTGGCTGAAGCTGGGCAGATGCCCCAACCCCACTCTAGCAGTTGCTCAGGTCAAAAGAAGCTTACCTCCAGCTGCACAATCCTGCAGCCCACCAGGGACTGTTTGAAGCTGGGCACTCACATGTCCTGCCAAAAAGAAATAATGGGCTTTCTGAAGTGATTGATTTCCATAGATTTAATGTCAGCTCTGAAAAGATACAGTTTAAACTACTGCAGGTCCCCAAAGCATCACCCTGACAACGCACCTCAGAGACCACTTCAGGTAAACTTTAGGTAAAACAACATAAGTAGCAGGAAACCAAGAGAGTACCACAGTTGTGCCACAGACCAGCGTGATGGGGAGGTGGAAATGGTGATGCTGCTGCTCTACAGGTACCCAAACTGCTCCAAAGCAACTGCTCCTTGTTTCAGGTCTCTGGAGCAAGCCCTGCCCTGCAGCTCATGCAAGAGAATGGAGATCTAGCACCGGGCTGAGCTGGCAGACAGACAGTTAGCTGGGAAAACAACAAATATTAACTAAGAAAAACAATGCCCCAAACTATCATGTCTAGGGGTCACAAGTGCTTTCAAACACAATCAATTTCTGTCTAAGCAGGAGGATCACACATGTCTCAGAAGGAGCCCTGCTTACCAGGGAGGACAGCAGAGAGAAATCAACAAACATCTGGGTTTTTATTAACTCCGAGACCAAGCCCTTCAACATCACCAGCTACAGACCACCGTGAGCCAAAGCACCCAACTGACTCTTCACAGCCAACTCTGCTTGGCTCCAGGACACAACAGGAAAATGAAAACATCAAATCCAGGCCAGAATTTCACCACGTGGTACCCAGTGTCATGCAGCTCCTTCTATCCAGGCTGGTAACCACTACACCAAAAAGAGAATCAATTCACATGAACACATTTTCATGCCCTCACTTTAAGTGTCATTGGCTCCACAACGAACACCATTTTTGGTTTGTTTTTCCAGGAAACTCTTCAAAAGCTCATGGTTTCAATCCCGTAGGAGCAAGAAAACTTTCTGAAATCTCAGGGACATGTGAGGAATGGGAAAATTACAACCCACAGCTTCTGAGCCAGTGCTACTTTTCACTCTCTTGAAGCGTGACAAGAAACAGCTCCTGGTTTCTGGTTCCCAGAGAAAAATTGATTTTTAACTTTGGCAGCTTTCTGTGTGACTGAGCTGAATAACACATGACACAGCTCTGCACAGTTACCATATGAAAATGATGAATGAACATGAAACGGGTGGAGCAGCAAAAAACATTTCCCCATGGCCTTGAAATGCAAAGGAAGCAAAAGTGAGAAGGTGCACGAGAGACACTGCCACAAACCTCCATCCACGAAGAAGTTGTTAATATATATTTTATGAAGTGACAGCTGTAACCTAGACCAAAAGAATCCTGTATCTATATAAAACTCGTTTTCCTCAAGCTGAAATCCCCAGGAGTTTTGTTTTGCTCTCTCCTCCCATGACACCTGCTCTGGTGGCAGTGGCAGTGAGCAGAGAACACGCTTTGCATTAATACAAGCAACAAGCAGCAAGTGTGGCAGAATGACTCAAAAAATACAGAGTAATTTATTGGTACCTCAAAAAGAACATAGGAAATTTTGAACATACTACTTGGAGGAGGGGAGGAAGGGGGAGGGAAGGTGTCCCCTCAGTAAGAGCAAAGCACTGGATTAATAATTCTGAGTTTCAGAGAGGTCTGAACCTTGAATATTTACACAGTGCCTTTCCATCACTGTAACCTGCAAAATGGGATTGGAAATAAGGTTCCACCTTCCCAGACACTCAGCCCTGGAGATGTGCCCTACCAATTTCACAGATGTTTTGCACTTCAGGACTTTGTAGCCTATATGAAACCAGAAAGGAGTAGAAAAGAAACTCTCCCTCAGCAGGGGTGTGGAACAGGGGTGATTGGAGGGGAAAGCCTTTTAGAAGCTGCTAAAATACTTGTTTATAAAATCAGGAGGGTATTCTGGTTATAAAACCCAGCAGGCAGTCCCAGAAGGTGATCTCCTGCCTAATCACACTCCCATCTTTTTGCAGAGAGCTGCTGTGCTGCAGACTGAACCTCTCCATGGCGATGGCTCTTGCAATGCAGCAATCAAACGATGAAGAAAAATGCCGCATCACTCTGCCTTTTACACTCCCTCCATTATTTACTTACATCATGACTAATTTCTCGACTAGGAACGAAGTGATGAACGCCACCAGGCCAGAACTTCCTTCTGCTTGAAATTGCTTCTCAGCCATCTGAAAAGAGAAATTTCAGAGAGAATGGCTTCTATTGCCCAATCCATCTTCAGACGAGAAACCCACCGCCTAATCATTATTTATCTTACCTAGGCAAATGGTAACATCTATCTGTTGGGGTTTTTTTTTTCTGATGCTGCTACAAAGGGATGACTGGGCACATTCATTATAAGGAAGGTTGCCTACATTTGAGAAAAACAAGAAGAGAAAGAAACAAAAAAAAAAAAAAAAGTCAGTAGCAGGGCAGTGCTAACTGAGTTGTCAACACACAGAGATACTCACCCTCCAGGCAGCATTGATAAATCTTGTAGATGTGAATGTGAGAGAACTACCATATTTGCTTAAAAATACACTGAATTTGAGTTCTCATTACACAGAACAGAGTATTTCCCGTTGTGGAATAAGATGGGAATAAGGGGGGAAAAGAGAGATTCTTTTATTTTGCTGCTTCTTTTAGTTACACAAGCAGCTACTTTTTGAGGACAAACCCAGTCTTTTCATGTCAGCTTTAGGGAAATCTTTAAATAGCACAGGTAACAGTAACCTCCACCACAGCCCAAACGCTGAGCTCTGTGCATTATTTCCCAGTAGGTCTGGAGCAAATAAACATTTAGGTTTGAAATCCTCGTCTCTCTCTAAACTCACCAGCTTTTAGTCATAGTGAAGTCTTCAGCACCATTCAAAGGTGAGCACACACCACAGGAGATTAATCAAGGATATTAAGTTGCCAAACAGATTATCTTGGTTTCATTCATATTCTAGAGTCACAGAAAACTCACTATCCAAACTCATGGGAAAATTAGAGGTGTGAAGTGTTGGGAAGAGCTTGACCAGCATCGCTGTGGCTGATTTTCCTGGGTGCAATTGTGCTAAAACTCCCCACGCTCCCTCAGGAATCAGGAGAAGCAGCATTCAGTGCAGGGGAGCAGCAGGAAAAGCACAAGGCAGCATCATTAACAGCACCGTTCCAGAGCAGAAACCCACGGACATTCCCAGAGGACAGTATGTGAAATTCAGATCAAAAATTGGAAGTAATGTTTGGTAGCAAAGACAGACATTTGTAACAGAGAAGAGTTCACACAGGGAAATGAAAAGCTCAGAGCAGCACCGCAGGGCTTGCAGTGGTTTCCAGATGCAGTTTCCACCCCACAGTTGCTCCTGGTGGCTGCTCAGCTCAGCCTTGGCAAGAAGGGCAACCCCTGCTCGCAGATGGTTCCCTTTGCCCAGAGTCCTAAACCTGCCCTCTTATTAAAAGTTAAAAGCAGAGAGTAAATTAGGAACTTTTTCTTAAGAGGATGAGGCTGCTCCTAAACTGCAGACACACGTTAAACTAGAAGGAACTTACCTTCAGAAGTCTTAGAGCAGAGAGAAGCAGTTGCCACAAGAGAATGATTTATTCATGCTCTGCAACCAGCTTATGCAACAAGGAAGCTGCTCCCCTCCCCTCCCTCCACCCTGTACAATCTGCCTCGACACTTGACCAGTCAAAAGTCCATTAAGATGTGCTTCATTATTGATACTGTAAATTGATTTAAGATTAATTATACATGCTCAGCCAAAACCTAGTGCAGCATCCCATCAGCACCTCTCTGGCCAGCCCTCCTGCAGCTGCCCGCTCTCCAGAGCAGACCACAGGCAGCCCATCAGTGCACACTGGCAAATAAACAACTTGTTAAACACTGTAAACACCTTTGTTTTAGTGCTTCGGTGTGTGGTGCTATTTTTAATACGGAGAAGTAATTGCATACAGAACTTGGCTGTGTTGGACCATTAGACACAAAGCCTCCTGTAACAGCTGCTTTTTGCTTTCATGTTCAAAACATTTTTCCAAGTGGTTGGGGTTTGTTTGCATGGACTCTTTCTTTTTTTTCCCTACTCTGAATCCATTATTTATCCCCAGCTGAGATTAATAGTAGTATTTTACACACCACATGTACTCGGCAGCCTGGGGGAATACTCCCCGATTTGTTGTTTTTTCTCTTTTCTCCCATAAAATGCTTCATCAGTTCTGATAATGTACAAAGTATATCAGAAGCCAAAACTGCAGTTAACACATTAGCACACTTCCCGTGCTCTAGGATGAAGTCTAAGTATTGATCCCAGCTACTTCAGTGACAGAAGCTTTGCTTGAACTCCCACTGAAGGCAAATGAAGGACCCCAAGGGACTCAGCTGGCCCAGGACCTAGAGAACAGTTTCCAGAAAATTTTCTTACCAGGGCTAATTAAAGTTTTAAGTTTTGATTGTGTTTTTTTGTTCATTTGGTTGGGGTTTGTTTGGGGTTTTTTTTTGGTTTGGTTTTGGTTTGGTTTTTTGTTTTTACAAAAGCAATTTGGATTTTCAAGTGAGCACCATTTTTTCACAGAAAAAAAACTTCAGGAAAAAAAAAGTTTTCTATTTTACTGTAGAATGGCAGCTGGAGAAGTGAACTATTTAACCCCAGGAACACTCCTATGGAATTCATCAATGTCTATCAATATGCAAGGAGGATGGAGCCAGGCTCTGCTCAGGGTCATCCAGTGACAGGACAAGAGGCAATGGGTGCAAGCTGGAGCACAAGAGGTTGAGGGGAAACACAAGGAAGAACTTGTTCCCAGTGAGGGTGGCAGAGCCTGGCAGGGGCTGC
>JAOEGS010022061.1:91326-101811 GCA_025447755.1 Corythornis vintsioides | reverse complement strand
GTGCCCCTGCTCGGGCAGGGGGGTTGGACTAGATGATCTTCTAGCTCCCTTCCAACCCCTAATATCTGTGAATCTGTAAACCCACGTGTTTATCAGGATGCTGTTCATGAGGTGCTGTGCTTCTGCAAGAGGAGCACGTGCCTTGCATTCGTTTGCATACCTTTTTCTTTCCTCCGCATTCACCAATTTCAGTAAAGTCTTCCAGGCAGATAAGACTTAATTTGTTACCGCCTCGTAGCGCCAGTAATCCTGAAACTGATCAAAAGGGGAGAGAGTGAGGCAGTAAATGAGAACAGATCCCCTCCTGGCCCCCCACCACTGAGAAACGGGATGGTGAAAATCCACATACAACAACCAGTCCATGAGATGTGTGACTTACGAAGTGTGGCAGCACTCTTGAAAGGCTTTTAATTTCAGAAAACCCACTCACGCAGGAAAAACTGCTGTTTAAGGCAGACACTTTCCAGGGGCAGAAAAGCTCTGGAACGTGGGTAAAGAGGCCGTCTAGCATATTTCACGTTCTAACTGGAAATGTAAGAAGAATAAAAGTGGTGCAAGCCAGAAAATAGCAGAAGGGAGAATTTATAGCCCGTATGGTAAAGGGTAAGCTGTGCAAGAAAAGAAAAAGAAATAGGAAGAAAGTAAAAGAAGAAGGTAGCAGACAAGGGCAGGCGCCATCCTGAGCAAGGGCAGCAGCAGCCCTGGGTGAGCTGACCCCAGAGCCACCACATCCTCCCTCCCTCTGCCTTGCTGTTATTTACAATCCTACGCTGTAAAAGGTTCATTAGAGAGAGAAGAGTCTGGGATAAAATGGTAGCAATGGTCTGCACAATCTGCATCTGGCTATGTCTCTAGCAGAGATACTTTGAACAACTCTTTCTGAGCATGGGGCTGTGGAACAACTTCACCCAGAACATCTCCAGTTCCTTCCATGGCAGCAGCAATGCTCCTGACTCGGCAGCGAGTGATCTTGTCCCCTGGTGAGGTCCTGCCCAGGGGTGTGTCTGGGTGGGTTGCACCCCCAGCCCTGGTTAGGGTCACTTCCACACAACCCAACCCCATCCTTGTGGTTGCAAAAGCAGATTTCTTCAGCGTTACCTCCTGCAGGTCATTAATCAAGAACTTCCATCTCAGCAGACACTCCAGTAAAATAAATGGATAAATAAAGTCTTGCTATCAATGAAAAGTGATTCATAACCACTTTTTGTTTGTATCCACAGTAATGGAAGAAGATGAAATTCAGCTTTCTCCAAGTGCTTTTTTTTTTTTCTAACATTATAAGACAAGTATATCAATAGCTGCTTTCTACACTGAAAATATAAATACAGAAGAACTCACATCACACCAGCCTTCCCCCCCACCCCCCAAACAGATATTTTCAGAGTTCTTATTGGGATTTTAGTGACTTTTTAAAATCCCCATCTTTGAAATGATAAAAATCACATTTCATGCTATTCTTCAATTTGAAATGCTTTCAGGGGACCAGTTTCATTTTTCTGTATTTTCCACAGTGCATCAAAAAAGCTGCTACCAGAGCAATGGCAAAGGTTTATTCTGGATTTCAAAGAGACTGCCTTTTAATCTCCATTGCGCCACTGATCTACACCCCAGCAATTCAATTAATTTCCTTGTGTGTTTGTTTTCAGTCCTATCAGGGTTTCTACCTCCCCAGCTTGACATTAAAGTTTTCCAGAGCAGAGAGTATCACTTACAGGATTTCTGCAGCACCCAAAATGTTTGGTTGTTAATCGACACACTAATACAATGTAAATTACTTATTTACAAACATTTCTTTTGCATGTTACAATGAAAAGTTTTCAATAATGTAAAGACAAGTGGGCTGGTTAAAGACTAACTCCAGAAGGACAAACGCTGCTTCTATCTTAAGGGATGCATTTAGAAATTATAGCTCCCTTTGGCAGCTGAGAGATACTGGAATCTATTATTCATCAATCAAGTTGTCATCACCTAGAAGATTAGATGGTGGCCCAAGAGACGTAGCCAATAGAAGTTTATAAATTTCTCAAGAATAAATAATATAAATAAAATCAAACTTAAGGAGGACCCAGGGAAGGGAGGAGAAGGGCATGGCAGGGAGGGAAGGCAGAGGAGGGGTGAGCTGATCCCAAGGCAGATGCTGCTGCGTGTCCCAGCGAGCCAGGCTTTGTACACAATCCCACAGCACTGTCAAGAGTGACACCCAAAAAACAGTCTGAATTAAATTAAGTATGAAGTGTGTTGAAAATCCCCCACCAAAGAGCAGTTACTGGTGTCCCCCATAAAGAGGGGAGGACAGATGAAGTGGAGACCCCCCCTCTCGGTCACCGGAGCAGTGAAGACACGGATACAGTTTGTGGGTGACAGCAAGCTGGGGGTGGTTGCAAGTGTTCTGGAGGACAAGACAGGGATTCAAAAAGCTCTTGGCAATGGGGGAAGCTCTATGAAATCAGGGAGGTGAAGCATGGTGAAGGCAGTTACCAAGAGCCATGCCTGGGAAGGAGGAATCAGCCACACAGACAGAAAATGGAGAACATCTGGCCAAGCAGCAGGGCAGCAGGAAAGGCTCCTTTGGCACCTGAATACAAAACAGCATTTGACTAACAAAATCTTGCCTGCACGTGGGCTGGCCACAGGATAAAGACTAGAAGAGGACCTTTGGAGACCAGCTGCTTTGGTAGGTCCGGAAATAAACCCCTGGTTGGATGTCAGCCAGATTTAACATTTTTCAGTCCCAGTGCTGACTGTGCCCAGAGACATCTCCCCACACCCACTGGTTTTTATCTGCAAAAGAGAGGGACCTGGGGAACCAGCAGTTTGGGATTGAGCCAAACCAGGCCCTGTGCTCCAGAGGCTCTCATGCAATCTCATATCTTTCCCCAGCAGTCTCTTGGGTGAACCCAACGTGGTTGTTGACACCTCCTTGTCCCAGAGCAAACCCATGTGCCCTTATTTAACAGCAAAAATGGAAATAAAGACCATTAGAAAGGTGTGGTTTTAGCAAATATATAACAAATGCATTTCAGATTGTTCACTCGGAGTGTCCCATTATCAAAACACACAGAGTCATCTCTACCCTTAATGCAGTTGAAATTATCTTACCTGTCCTCTCCATTATTCTTGGTGACAAGTGAGCAGTATAAATGCCCCACAGCTCCAGGATAAATGTACTTCCCATACAGATTAGGTGAGAAGATATAGAGCTAACAAACATCTCCATGAAAAGAAAATAGACATGCTAATCTATAAGGATCTAGATGAAGGAAGAAGCCATCAATCTGTCAAGACTTACCAGTTTGTTTTTCTCCTTGTGTTACTACAGAGATTTCTTTTTTAAACTATTTACTCAGGAGATTATACACGAATTGCAGCTGGAACATCATTTTTCCTAGAAAACTAGGGATCTGCCAAACAGGCATCATTCTCCGGAGTGTAGGAGAATGCCTTGAAAAGGAAACAGCCTTCTCTTTGAAGCTTCTATTTCCTTAATTAGGAAAGACCTTACTATATATGTAAGAGCAGGAATAAAGGGGGAAAACAGACAAAAATAGCATTCCAGCACTGCTATCAAAGTAAATAAACGTGTGGCTGGAAAAGCTGTACCATAAGTATTTATAAACACTTTTGTCTGTTTCTTGTTGCTGTTTGAAGGCTTCAGCACATTCCTTCCTCTCTGTCTCAGAAGATATTTGTAGTTTCCCTCTCAACACTTTGCAATTCAGCTGGTGCCAGTAGCAGGTACTGCTCTTCACAGGGTGTGCTGTCCCTTGTGTTGGCAAGAGAAAAATGTGGGAAATATTGACCAAGAATCTCATACTGTCAATGGTGGGGAAAGATTTGTTCTTTTTATTGCATTATGCTGCTTAAAATCTGCCTTTTCCTGGGTATGTTAAGTAAATGATAATTCACCTCCCGTTTTCTTTAATGAATGAGATAGAAATGCCTTCAGTTTCTACATAAATTAGAAGCATTTATACACTAAACAACCAAATAGTTATTTGCTAAATTAGAATGATGGAGCTCTAGCCCAAGTGATGTCAATAGGATTACTCATGTGAGTGATTACTCGTTGATGTGATTAAGGGGTCACTTGCTAATGGCAAATGAGACTCTGTTTGCAGAGCTCTGCTCCAAGAGCCCCACACTGCTTTCAGAGCAACAGCCAGCCTTCCACAGCAGCTTTCCACAGAAGCGAGGAGCCACATCCCAGCACAGCAGCCTGCTGGGGACCATCACCTTCCCCTGAAGCAGAGGGAGGCTGTGGAACACGAGGTGTACAGAACAGCCCATGCTGCTTCCCAGGTGGGAGTTAACTGAGCTTTCTGAGTGGCCAAGCACCCACATGGCTCTCCACGCTGTACCTGCACACCACACACACACTGGGAGTGCACAAAGCCACTGGTGGCACCTCACAACCACCTCTGCCCACAGACCTGTCTCCTCCTCTGGCCCTCTCTGAAATGCTGCAGCTGTGTACAGAAAAACTCAGCAACAGGTTAAGAGAGAGCGAGAAGTAATAATATATTCTCTGAATGCAGGATCAGCTCTGTACGTTTGACTTTTCCAGGACTTGGGCTCTGGTGGGTTGGAGACCAGACCCTACACCTGCGTTTTACACACCCTCTGTAGATGGAGCCTGTGGCATTCCAGCACCCTGGCGTGTGCTCAGCACCCCCTCACAGCAGACACAATCACAAAATATTCCTCTGAAATCTCCCATCCAAGCACCAGGCAGCCTCCAAGCAGCTCAGTTTGCAAGATCTGAGGAGATCAAAGTCCCAAGTGCAATAGCCCTCGGCAACAGAAAGCACAAAAGCGGGTGCAGCCAATTCAGCGACTGCTGATTCTACCAAAAAAAAAGTTCCAGAAATAGGAAAACAACACCTGCATCTATCTGCCAATACTCTACAGTGACCCATAAATTACATGGCTATGCCAGAATATGCACGATCATTAAATTACAGGGTGTGCTGGGTCATTCCCCACCTCCCTGAGCACACGCACAGATGATTCTGACATTAGCACTCGCTGCCTGTGTTTTCCACAGTGACATACACAGATTTGTCTCCCTAAAAATTCAGTATCCTTTATGGGATTAGATACTCCATTGATAAGTTGATAACTGAATCAGTCTGTTATCCCACTGCACAGAACACTTGGCCAAGAGCAGCATTTGCTGGGCTTTCCCGTGGGAAACACACGGTCCCTGTCTGGTAAACTGACACAAGAAGTGCCTCCCACCTAGAGCACTCAGTGCTTTTACTGGACAGGACTGATATTGGTGCAAATTACCAACCATATCAATGGCTTAGAGAACCTTGGTGATGCGTTTTTGCACAATAAAGTTGTTTGGGTGGCACTTGGAATTCTAGATATTCTACTTCATCCTGGACACCTAGAGATAATCCAGAATTCCATTCACAAAAGTTATTAGGGTGTTTGCACATCATCGAGGGCCACTTGACTGTAGCTCCATCCTATTAGAGAGTCTGCTGGATGGAGCAGCGTGCAGCCTGTGCTGAAGTGCACGGCAAGGTGAACCAGCAAGGAAGGTAATGAAGTGATGAGCCATTTCCCCGTGTTTTTGGAGCTGTGAGTACCTGTTAGCAAGCAGGTGGACTTGTTCCTCCAGCAGGCCCCTTTCATCCCTTGCTTCAGCAGGTACCTTGCGGCAGGGCTGGCTTTGATGCTCTCCAGCTCCCACCTACACAAGTGGTGGATGTGTTTCTCTGCTTCTCTTTCAACTCCTGAACTGTGGGCACCTTCAGATGATGAGCCTCTCACTGGGAACCTTCCATCCATCTGTAAAGTAATTCCAACTTTTTGCCACAGCAGTGCTTCAACTTCCCGACGGCAGTGAACGCCTTTGAAGTCTGTCTCAGCCATTCTCATCACTGCCAAGCCAGGTTAATAAGCACAGTTCAGCCCCCCTGCCCCTTGGACTGTTCCTTTCCTGGAGAGAAACAGAATGCATTTAACATGTCAGATATTTAAAGGGTTCTTTCTTGTGCAGCCTCAGTTCATCGCTAATAAAAGACGCCTTACTCTACTCTTCTGTTCCCTGAGTGCTACCTGTTGTATTGAATTTAAGATACAGCTGCTCGTTGCAAATTTTTAGCGTGAAGTAGTGAACAGTAAATCCTTCCAGATTTCCAGTTGCCCTGTGTCAGATGCCATTAAACAAGCAGCATAATGAAAAGCAGCACTGAGCACAGGTGAGACCTGTGAGATGATGCTCCTTTCCCCAGAGCAGAGACAGTTGCTCAAACCACCCTTCACACCACGAGCTTCTCCCACCACCTTCTCTCAGCAAGGCAGAGAGTGAGTGACTTGATCTCCACGGGGCAGATGTGGTGTGGCAGGGACAGTGGGAGCAGCTCTGATCCCAAACACCCTGCTTTTCCAGGAAGAATTATTTCCTGAAGTGAAAGCATCACCCACTGGCTTTCAAGTCTTTACCTCAGACAAGTTTTTTTAGAAAGACACAAACTTCGAGAAGTTTGTCCTAAGCAAATGAACATCATTCATCACCTTTTGAGAACTACCAGCCACTAAAAGTTAATGCCTCCCACAGCTTCTCGATTGCAAATTCCTTTCTAATACAAAGTTAAAAACAACCTCTGAAATGCAAATAACCCAGCAACCTACACAAGATGATTTATGCCATGCCATCTTTTTCATGCAAATAAATTAAAAGAACAAAATGTAATTTATGGTGAACTGCATTGTGTAATAAAATAAAAGAGTGACATTATGTCTGCAAAACTCTGAGTGCAATGTGTTGCTGCTGTTGCTGCTGGAGGTTTAACCTTCCCAGACACGGAGAAAAAGATTCTGATTTATTTAGCTTGGTTTCATATACAAATCATTTTATGGCTTCAGGCACGTCAGGAAAAGACACTTACTTTAATTTCTTTGCGTTGGTGTCATTTCAAGGGAAGGCAGAGAGTCTGATTCTTGATGGTTGAGACAGCACTGGAGAGTTACGAGCCTCCTGTAACAGCAAACCAGCACCAACCCCAACCCCTGCGCAGGGTCAGGGACGTGCTCCTCACACACCCAGCTTCCCACCCTGGGAATCAACGGGGTGAGATCGTCCTGGATGAGAAACCATCAGAAATGAACCCTCAGGACAGGAGAGAGGCTGAAGCAGACAACAGCAGCAAAAGCCAACGTTGCATTCAAGTCAACATCTTGTGGTTCTTTGTCCCAGTAGCCCCAGCCACATTGGAGAGGACAGTGTTGTCTCTAAGGGCTGTGGGGGACCAGACTCTGCAACAGGGAAGACTGGGAGCAAAAGGGAGTGAGGGGCAGATGCAGAGCCTCCTCCCCTGGCACTGCAAGCCAGGGTGCAAACAGAGCTTGGGCTCCTCCAGTGAGCTTCCTGTGACCGCCGTAACCCCATCTCCCTTTGTCTCACCTTGTGGTTAATGTTAACATTTGGATTTTTGTTCTGCTCTATTAAACTTAATCAAATGGAGGGGAAAAATCTCTCTGACAAACTGAGCGGACAGGATCAAGCCAGATGGGGTAATCATGCTCCATTCAGCAGCCCCTCCAGCTGCAGCTCCCCCTCCCCGGTGCTGGGACACTCAGAGGGGTGTCCTGAGGCTGTGCACGGTCGAGGTGGGGTGCAGAGAGCCCCGAGGGGATCCTGGCATGAGGAGCAGTGCTGGGGGGGTTCTCACTGGGATGACTTGCACAGTGAGGAAATCCCATATGGGTGATGCTACTGGGAGCCCCAGTAAGAGCAAAGAGCCGCCCTGGGGGGCTGTCACCAGGCACCCAAGGACGCCCTGCTCAGCCACCCAGCCACGCCAGCTCGAGCCAGGAGAGGGCTGGCTGCCAGAAGGGAAGCACGACAGGCAGCTCCTGCTGGATCCCGTGGGCTCGCATCCACATCAGTTGCAGCTTATAAAGTCCAAGGATTAATCTGCAAGGTTCTCAGAATTTCATTTCGAGTCACAAATTTCATGCGAGTCAAGAGATGGGCCTTAGTGTTATTTTTATTAATATTAATAGCAGTAAGAGAAAACTGCACTATTAAAAAGCAACAGCTACTTATAAACGAACAGATCTTTGCTAAATCAGGGTCATTTCTCCTGGCAACAACAAGACCCTGTCAGGTAATCATAATCCTTACAGAAAAATGCTTTACCTTCACTGCTGTCCTCTAAGATAGTAAATCTGAGACAATCTGTCTGGTTCTTAAAATATAATTCCTCTTTACTAGAGCTGATCTTCTAAAAGGGGCTGGTGGACGTGTCTTCTCATTCCTTCTTTTTCTCTGCATTCCCATCGGCGAAGCCTCGAATCTGCTTAGGGTTGTTTTGTTCATCTCCCAGTACACGTGTTTTTGCAGGAAGGAGAAGTCTTCAAACAGAAAAAATATCACAAGCATCAGCCAGGGACTGCAAAATCCCAAGCTCCAACTTGAATTCTGCCAAAGAGACAACGTGTGGCCTTGGGAAAAAATCAGCTCCCCTCCCTGCAGGCTCTCCATCTGCTTCTCACTAATAAAATGGGCTTGTAAAACTGCCCCATCCCAAAGGGCAGGTAAAACTTTGAAGGTGAAAATTGTGTTACAAGCATGATACATGATTATAACACAGCAAAACCCCTTTCAGGCCTCTTTTCTATTCAGTGTGAAGCAGCCACATTTCAAAATGAAAGCTGCAGAGCAGCTTTTCCATTTGCACAGGCTTCTTTCAGCAGGCGGCAGATTAAAGCTGAGAGAATAATCCATAGCAATTAATTTATTCAATGAATTTAGCCTCATTTTCTGTTCACAAAATGTCTGCAAGCCATTTACTGGGGTGGTTTTGTTTTTTGTTTTTTTTTTTTTTTGTGGTTTACTCATTATTCACAATTATTGCAGTGTAACTCTTGGTCTGTAAATTACTCTTGAACAATTAGCCGGGCGTATTTTAGAAGCTATTTGGGTTAGTTTCAATTTAATGCACAGGGAATATTGTCCCTTCGTTCTCTACTCACCATTAAGAGCAAGAAAGAAAAGGAACAAATGTGGCCAGGATCCAAACAGCCACATTGACCAACTGCACCCAAAATCAACCTGTTCACTCTCCTAAGACTGGTTGCCTCCTGCAACAGAAAGCAGAGCCCATGAGACAGTAACCCCCTCGCTGCTTCCCACAGGGGGCTCTTTCCATCCCTGGGTGGGGCAAGAGCCCTTTTTGGAAACAAGCCTCCAGAAAAAAAAAGGAGGAAAAAAAAACCCCACAACAATTTTTGAGAAATTGAGGTGTTTTGTTGGTGATTTTGTTTTATGGGGGTTTTTTTGTTTGGTTGGCATCATCTTGTATTTCAGAATATTTTCTTATATTAGTAAGTTTTCACAAGCATTTCCACCAACATAGAGAATTTCTCCAATGTTAACTTATTTCCTTCCATTTTAGCCCCCAAAAAGGAGGAAATCCTCAAGGTATGTGACCAGAAAGAACATGGAGAAGTAGCACTTTAGCAAAGGATGGGGTTACTGTTGGGTTACAGGGATGCTGGCAAAGCCCACACAACTTACCACCAGACTGGCTTCCTATAGGTTCAGAGCCCTTTTAGCATTTTAATGAGCTATTGTCTTAGCAAATAAATAAATTGCAAAGTGCAAAAAGAGCTTCTGGAAAATACATTAAGACAATTTGCAAGTAATTGCAGTGAGCTGGGCTATTACGACTTTGACTTCTGAAGTATAAAATCTCCCAGAGATAATGATGATAATCATATTGAAAATAGTTGCCACCCTTTAATCTTCCAAGACAAAACAGAGATCTTTGGGAATTTGGGACCCTGTCACTCTAATTGAACATCTGACAGGAAAGTAATTAGAGTGGAAAGCAAAGGGGTCACCTGATTGCCCGGGCAGAATTTATCAGCTTCCATTTGCCATCATGCACGGCAGCTAGTTCATCTCCTGCACAGGTTTCTCATTTAAATAGCTTCGTTGCCAATAAAAAGGCTGTCAGACAGACTATTTCCAGAACAGATTTGGATCTCAGCATCTCGCACTGGGCATGTAAAGATTCGCCATTCATTATCATGGCAGCTGAGGAAAAATGGCACCAAAACATTGGAACAAAAGTCATTTGCTGACAATTCTCTTAAGATGCGGGATCACTACCCGCAGCTTCATTTTTCTAAAGACAACAGAAATACATCAAAAAAAATAACATCTGTGCAGAGGAAATGCCACCAGTTCCAGCAGAAATATCTTTCTGCTCCCCCCCAGCCTCCCTTTCTCCAAGAGCAGCCTGCACGGGGCCAGCAGGAGCCGTGTCCAGGGAGGTGGGTGATGCCTGGAGCCCACCTGGATAGGGCTGCAGGGCCCACATTGCTCCTGGGGGGTCTCTGCAGCAGGGATGGCCTGGAGACAGGAGGAGCATCCCTGGGAAAACTGCAGCAGGGCTCCTGCAAAAGGGTCTCAAGGAAAGAGAGGGGGAAATCATGAGCTGCTGCTGTTAAGGGAGGCTCTCA
>JAOEGS010022061.1:77779-91226 GCA_025447755.1 Corythornis vintsioides | reverse complement strand
CAGCAGGGCTCCTGCAAAAGGGTCTCAAGGAAAGAGAGGGGGAAATCATGAGCTGCTGCTGTTAAGGGAGGCTCTCAGAGCAGGTTTAATGCAAGAGCCTTGGAATTCAGTGAAAAATCCCACTGACTTCAGAAAAAAAAATAGCCACACTAAACGCACTACAACCTTCCAGAGCTCAGTGGGTATCTGACAGCATAACACATGAGGTGGGTGTGCAAAGAAATCAAACAGATCATCCATTCACTGAATTCAGCTGCCACTATCAGGTGGTTGGAAAGAAAAGTAAATACCAACCCACAGTCAACATATTTCAGAGACATGAGTCCCATCCTGGCTCCACACTCAGAAACTTCTCTTTTTTGGCCAACTTGCAGACATTCAGGTGAAGCTGTTTAACATGGGGTCACTGGCCAAGGCTAACAGGTAAAAAAACCGCCTGTCATTTTCAGAGCTCTCAATTAGGTATAAAAACTAATTACCTAGAAAAAAAGAAGCACTTTGAGAACGTGTACAAAGGTATTTGAAAAAATAACTTTGGTGCTCAACCATTATATCATTTGGAATTTAAAATACAAGTTATTTCCATTGTAAGGGTTAAGCTCATAAAACAAACAAACAACAAACAAAAAATCCCCCACCCCCCCAAAAAAAAACAAACAACAAAAAAACCCCAAACAAGCAAATCCCACACAACAAACTATTTTCCTGCTTCGGATCATTTAAGAAAACATAAAAATCATTTCAGAGAAGAACACGGAGGAAAACTCAAGTGCCACATGCAGGGTGAACCCCACATACAGGTCTCAGTTACCAAACAATGAAATTTTCTCTCTTTACTCCTGACAAGAGATTTATCAGTGAAGTATTCTGAAAGTCTCTCTAACCTGTAACCAGTGACACATCCCTTACTGCAGGCAATAAAATTCCTGTGGCTAGAACATGAAATACATAACTGTGAAGACAGTGACAGCAACAAGCACTTCATCACACAGGTACATCTCTGGAGGTTCCCCAGAGCCCTCCAAAGCACCCTGACACACTATGGCCTGCAGTCAATTCCTAGCCTTAATTCCTTTTATTTCTACCCATCTATAACAAGGATCCAAGGACACGCTAGTTCTTCCATCCCATCCGCCTTCCAGCCAGTGTCTGCAGCTTTCAAATGCAATAAATTCCCACTTTCTACCCTTGAAATGGATTCTCCCAAGGCCAACGAGGAGCACAGCACTCCACACTCTGCTCTCCTGGTGAGACACCAGGACTAGGAGAGGCAGAAAGTTCAGACTTGTCTCCATTTGCTGGAGCTCTGGTGCATGGCTCTGCCATCAGCTTTCCTGGCTGGGTGGGAAGCATCACTGCATTCTGCACAGAGAGCTGGCTGCCTTTCTGCGAGGGGATCCTGTGGAAAGGGGCTCTGGGAACTGAAAAACTGGAGAGCTCTCCACAGATATGAGATTCCCTGTCATCTATATGCAGTTCATTTTTGGTTTGCCCTCATACCTAAACCTGATGGTGTGTGGTGTCATCAGCATTTGAAAATTTGCTTTTTCTGAGCATCACCTCATTTCTCTCAGCAGTTCTGCCCGTGACATGCTGAATGGCTCTCCCAGTCCCTGATATTTGTAACCTTGAAATGCTCATGAAGAGTTATACTTCCCCTTAAGACATCGTTTAGCCAGGCAATACATATTTAATTCTTTAATCTTTCCTCATAAATCCTACCCCAGCTTTAATCATTTTAGCTGCTCTTTGAGTCATCTCCATCTCCCCAGAACTGGTGTGATGAGCAGAACCCCCAGCAGAGGCTGACAAGAGATGTACATCGAGAGACAATGGCAATTGCTCTGCAGCATGATACCTGTAATCCATAATTATGTTGTACTTCCATTCAACTATCAGTCTTAGAATTTAACCTACCATTAAAATCTCCTTTGAAGTCTCTTTCCCACGTGATGCTCCTCCACAATATAGATTTATGTCCTCGATACTTCATCTCCAGGAGACAGCAGTGAGACCCCTCTCCCTTCTTTGCATCTTCCAGGACAAATCTCTGATCAGACCTGGTCTGTAGGGATGGAAAACACTGCCATGCAAGAGTCAGGTCAAGAGGTTGAATTTTAATTCCCCTCTACTAAATACTTTCAGGCCATTTTGCCCAAAAGCGCGCTAACAAATAGCAATCTCCTGGCAGTAAAGGCATGCTAGTGAATTTGTTGTGCCTCTCCCACCAGCCCATGGCTGCAGGGACCACCAGGGTTTGAGAAGGTTGGTGTGAAAAGCACTGACAAGCCCCACGCTGCTCCAGAGGAGCAAGTATTTTGGAGCTTGATTTTAGGCTTGATTTCTATGAGGATTTTTTGGTTTTAACTAGACAAGTCAGACATGATGCCAGGTCATGAGGAAAGCCATTAAACTTTGCATTTGAAACTAAAAATAGAACTGACGAATGTTCCTCTCAGAGTCATCTTATCTCACAAGACCCAAGGCAGAAAACTTGAAAATGCAAAAAGCTGATAAGCTGCAAGGAAAACAAAGTCAAGGGTTAGTTTGTATCTAAAAGAATACCTCGTCAGAAGAAAAAGGTTTTATTTGTTCACTATTCCCTGGTAGAAAAAACAGGTATTTAGACAGGATCATTTCTCCTCAACCAAGGCCTTGAAACACCAGTCAGCCTCTCCAGATGGAGTCTGGTGCTTACAACTGTACTTGTACTGAACTGTGCTGAGACAGATCTCCTGGAGATGTGCATTGAACCTTAAGCCATTAAGAAACCTGGGAATGACTCATTGCTGCCAGTTAAAATGCACCAATATTCAGTAAGGTGCTTTGCTTTTATCTTGTGCCTGCCAGGATGGTGCTACCTACAGCCACAAACTACAGCAGGACACTTGTAGGGTGAGGAAGGGAGACCAACAACCCCTTGTTCGAGCCAGAGGACCAAAAAAAAACTTATTGCAGCAGAATCTGAAGGACCAAAAGGCTCCATCTAAATAATTCAGTATAGTTAAAAATCACCATTAATGGAATTTTAAGAGCATTCCCACTCAATGTCCAGGGGGCAGCAGATAATTCCTATGGATTTCTAAGCCTTCCTGGGATGAATCACTGCATGCAGCTGCTGGTGTCTGGACACCACACCCACCATTGCCCCCAATGCCCAGCAGAGCTGCTCCTGCAAACCCAGGTCCAGCTCTTATCCCAGCACTCAGCAGAGGTGGATTCATCTCTCCACTGGTGAATATTCCTCAGACACATCAATCCCACTCAGGAGGAGATGGAGGAGCAGGGAGGGATGGGGTGAAGCACAGGAGCTGTGCCCACTCACCTGAACCTGCCCAGCCCAGAGTGCTTTGGCACTGAGCTGTCTACCAGGAATTAGCAGATCTTTTCTGGGTTTAGCAGCCACAAGCAAGAGAACAAGAGCCTGCACCTTTGTGGGCAACACACCTTCTCCTCTCACTAGGGTTACACGTCCCCTTTTATCTCACAACACTAAAAAAGAACAGAGATGTTATTAAGCAGAATTAAAGAAGACTCACCTTATGTATCTTCATGTATCTCATTTATCTTTTACACCAGCTCTGCTGGAAAATGAACGAGGGTTTTTAATAAGGAGGTTAAGATCTTGTAAGTGATAGTCCTCACGAGCTGCTGCTATTGTCTCCAGCACAGAACTTTGACACTGGCGAAGCAGAAGAGTACACATGGTGAAGAACATTGATTTTACCAACGTGCAATTTATCAAGTGACACAAATCAGCTAAATGACATGAAAATGTATCTGGAGACTTCATAATGTCACCTTACTTTGCTGATAGGATTTGACAGATACCAGCTGAGAAGAGCTGCTTTAAGCTGCACAGAATACTCTGATGGGGTAAGATTATTCTATCACTTTAATACCAGCTATTTCCTCACCTCTTAGGGCTTTTCCTTCCTTCTAGTTTTACAACAGTGAAGCCATTGACAGGTTTTCTACTGTTCTATTTAAAATTCAATTCTCAAAAGGAAAGCACATCTTTGTTACACACTGAGGGGGGAGATGGGAGAATCCCATTCAATCCCATTCAACGAAAGCATGGGAAGGAAAATAAGGTGAGGCAGCCTTTCAGGATTTTTCTGTCTTGGGTTAGCACGAAACACGTAATCTGCTTCACTTTGAACCCTTCCTGAACCTCACAACCCATCTCCCCTCCTGCACAGGACCCCCTTCTCCCAGGATGAGCTCCTAGCAGCAAGCTGGGGCTTTAGCTCTCTCAATCCACGTCCCAGGTACTGCTGAGGTCACCAGGCTTTCCAGCAGCTCCTCAGGACCTTCCTGGAGCATCCAAGACCTCTGTGTTTAGCCCTGGTCATGACGAGAGCCCTGGTGGTGCCCTGGTACCCTGGCACAGCTCCGCCATCACAGGTGGGGCAGCAGGAGTGGCATAGACCAAACTCAGCCTCTCTCTGGGGCACAGCAGAACTGGACAGAAAACCACCAGTTATCCTGCAGAAACTGCACTGGTTTCTGCTGCAAAAATGCTCTGATGGAGGATATTGCTGCAAACAAGCCCCACTTCCATCATTCCTGGGGAGTCTCACATTTTCTGGTTTGGTTTTGGTCATTTATTTGGTTCTTTGGAGGGGCTGATGGGGATTTTTTTTTGTATTTTGGTTTGTTTTTGTTTGCTGGGTTGGTTTTGGTGGGTTTTTTCCCCTTTTGTACCCCCTCTCTTATCCTTCTGCATTATCTCTTTATTCCTACTGTGCTAGTCAGCTTCTCCACGCTGGTAGCACCGAGGGGTTACACACCCACCAGCTACATTTCCCCACTTCAGCCAAACATACTCATGACTAATTTACTAATCTAATACCCAATTTATTTTATGTGATTTGAATGCTCTAATTGCTATTAGGCAGGTGTATCAGAAACTGTAGAATCAGGACATTTGATTGCACCTCCTTTCTCTCCTGCCCTGGTACGTGTGTATTTAATCTACACTTACGTACCTGTACTTACACACCTGTACTTACACACACAGACCTCCTCTGCTCACTTGTGTGCAGCCAGTTCAGGCCAGGCTCTGCTTCACCTGCCAGAGACAAACAGAACAATTTAAACTACTCCAACTCAGAGTAGAAACAAAAACAACCAGATTTCTCTTGCCACTCTTGTTCAGTTTCATCACACAGAAAGACCTCGATATTTTTTAAAGCTTGACCTACTTTTTATCATTAGTATCAAACTTGATCTGCAGCAAATGAAGTCAAATGAAAGAAATTTACACTAATTTCTGATTTGCTTAACAGCGCGTTCAGCTCACCCCAAATGCCATCAGCCTCATTTTTCCAATGCTATTTATTTTTTTTCCCCCCTGCAAATTGCTTTAAAATAATGAGGAGCTGAAATAAAACTTCCTCCATGAAGAGAAAAATTGGTATAAATAGAGATTTAATTGTGCATGCTAATTGTTTGTATCGGTGCATTTAATGTCAGAGAAACTATTAGTTGATAAAAATCTTAAGTTTGGAAGAGGGAGTCAAGCAAAGAGAAAAACCCAAAACACATTTAACAGTCATTATAAAGATTATTCTCTATGATGTAAGGGGGGGAAAAAAGCCAGGGGTGGATTTTTGAGTTTATTTTGCATTCCTCCTTACTTATGTGGCTTTGGGAGAAAAAGAAACTTCATAAAATATTATTCTAATTGGTAAGCCTTGAGATGACTAAATGAGGTTTCTGGAAAGCTGCTGTAGCCTGGCACAGGTCAGGACTTCATTAGAAAGCTGCACTTCTCACACAGCAGCCAACCACCCCCCACCCAGAGAAAACCCCCCTTGGAAGGGTTCAAGCCACCAAGACTTCAGATTGCATGGGAATTAATTCAAATATATGTGGAATTATTAATAGAACAAGTCAACTGGGAAGGACAAGGGCCAGATGGTGCTGTGCCTCGGGTCACCCATCACTCCCAACACAGGACCAGCCACTTCACCTCCCTGGGGTCTTTCCTCCTTCAGCTTCAGCTTCTGTGCTGTCCAAAGATGCTAACTCAGCAAATATTGTGGCTGTTCCACAGAGAGAACATCTACGATGCTGAGAGCTCACCAGTCCCGTGGGCTGCCCAGACCACCCAGCCATGCAGCACCACAGACCCAACCCACCTGCAGGGCACGGTCCTTGGTGGCTCTTTGGTTTGAGTTCACTCTGATAATTCACAGAACCCCAGCGTGGTGAGGGTGGGAAGGGTCCTCTGGGGATGCTCTGGTTCCACCCCCTGCTCCATCCAGCAGGGTCACCCAGAGGGGTCCCAGCAGTGCAGTGTCCAGGGGGGTTGGGATCTCTCCAGAGAAGGAGACTCCACAACTCTCTGGGCAGCCTGGCACTAAATAAATTAATGTTTCCACACCAGCTCTGGGGAGATGAGTTGAGAAGTGCTGCTTGAGACTTGACAAATAATTTGCCTTCCAGCTACTCCCGTATCCCACCTACCACAGGAAGCAGAAGAGATGGCTGTGGTGTGTTTGGAAGGAAATGAATAACCAGCATGGATCCTATTTGTGTCTCCAAAGTTTAATACAACTTGATGTAAGGCTGCACTGGCTTAAAATAAAACTAAAAATAGCTGCTCCTATTATCACAATTGCTCGCTAATTCTGACGCAAGTCAACATCTGTTTTTATTAGGAACTCACAGGAGTAATTTATCTAAGCAAAATTGCAACACCAAATGAGCATTAGGCAGCTGGTTCTGTTGCTTTCACTGGTTTGAATCCTTTCACTGCTTTCAGAGCCAAACAAAGAAACACCAAACACATTCCTGAACCTTCCTGCTGTCACCTGCTGAACATGTCAAACACCACCAGATGTGCAGAGCTGCCTTTTTCATCCGGGCAGAGGATGAAAAGGTTCCTCTTGAACCCTTGGTGTCTGGCTGTGCACCACATCGAGCTTGCCTTGGCCAGCCCTGCCCTGTCTGTTCCCAAACAAAAGCCCTCTGTGGGGAGTGGAGATGGGGACATGGGAATTTCCCCTCCCTCCTTCTGTGGAGGGGAGATTTGAGGAGATTTCACCCAGGTTTAAGGGGTGGGGAGTGCTGGGAAAGGAACAGAATGATTTCATACCTCAGCACATTTTGTAAATTGGATTCTAGGTCCCAGCTGTCCCCATCAGCCACACCAGGCCATGCACACACAGTCTGCCTTCTCCCCTCTCCAGCAGCAGGCTCATCCCATCTCTGGCTCCAGCTGCACGCCGTGAAGTCACTTCGCTGCTTTTTTGCTTCACACTCAAGTGGTTGCTCAGTCAGAAACAGATGTGCAGCTGCCGGATAGAGCACACAAATAGAGGTTGCAGGGGAGAATATGTTTATTCAGTCATAAATATCCCCAGCAGCACCCTGGGGAAAGCAAAAGCAACTGCAAATCACTTGGCTTCTCCGGGAGAAACGGAAGGCGACCGAAGCAGAGTCACCATGTGGGACTGAGAGGCTTTTCCCCCCCAGCTTCTTTTGCACGAGCTCTCCAATTGCACCACGCCTGTTGCTGGGGCTCCAGCGTTATCCATCACTGCAGCCTGTCTGAGAGCATCGCTGGGTGAGCTGGTAGCCAGCAGATCCATCATCCTCACCAGCACATCACCTCCGAGAGGAACGAGCTGCTGGTTCTGCAGCTCAGCTGCTGGGGAGGGGGGCTGTGTTTTGAGGGGTGCTGAGCTCACTCGTGCCTATGGTTGGAGCCTCCCACCTGCCTTTCAGAGGAGACAGACTTTGAACCAAGTGACTGTGCATTCCATTTTTCCCTTACGGTGCATCTTCCTCCCTCTGGATCTCGTACACCCCTCAAGGACACCCCCTCCTAACAGCAGGGACGGGACTGAGCTGCAGGGCTTCTCTCAGAGGTCCCCAGGGCTGGTGACACTGGCTGGTACTGCACAGGTGACCACAAAGCTCGGACACATACCTGGGTCTGAAGTTTTACTTGGATCTGAGTGCACAGGAACTCAGTACAGAACTTTGTACTCACCTTTAATGAAGCCTGACCTCAATCTGTGTGCAATTCAGAGCTCTAGAACCAGGGCAGGTTTAGGAGTTCTGCCTAAGCAAGACCTGTAAGAGTTTAGTCCCTCAGCCCTAACAAGCCATCAGAATTATTGGAGTTGGAAAGGACCTCTAGAGATCATCTGGTCCCAAGCAGGTTTGTCCAGAGCAAGTGTCCATGGGGTTTGGAATCTCTCCAGAGGAGACTCCACAACCTCCCCAGGCCACCTGTGTCAGTGCTTCACCAGCCTCAATTCAGCTGGTTCCCTGCACTGCTCAGAGCTACCTGAAAGCTGCTGCCCAGCCTTGGAGCACAGGTGGCAGAGACCCCACATCCCCCCCACAGCCCTGCACCCCCACTCTGAGTCCCAGCACTCCAGAGATGCACATCCCAAACCTCTGGAGCTGAGGATTGGCAACTCCAGAGTGCTCAGGGGAAGGGCTGCAGCTTTCATCTGCATCATCTGCTGACACAGAGGCTGCTCCTCGCTGCTGTCCCAAAGCAACACAGTAAGTCGAGTGCCATTTAATTAAATTAATCCGTCTGAAATATTCACCTTGCACCAATTAGGTAAAACAACCTATAAAGCTTCCTCCAAACAAGACAATTTGCTGTTTCAAGTCTGAATCATGTTGGCCCGAGCGACTACAACAGGTACACTAGAGACATGTGAAGGGATTTTAATTGCCTGAAACTCCCGTTCTATCAAACCACAGGGCGGGGAGGGAGAAGCCTTTATAGTTATCTCACTGTTATAGATGAGTAGGGTGTTTGAGCTTGAAATGCTTCTACATAAGGGGCTTAAAATAGTAATCAACTTTTCTTATTCAAAGAGATATCTGTTTTTCACTCCCATGGCTTCCTGCGTGTACTCCGAGGCAGAAACTAGGTCACAGAGACAGGAGAAGCCGTGGGAGGAAGATAACTTTTGTATTCTGAGGATAATTCACGCAGCCCATTTCTGTGCTGTGAGGCACCATGGGGCTGGGGGGCTGCGAGCTGAAGGTTCCCCCATCAGCAGGGAATGCTGGCAGCAGGTACTGCCCAGGTCTGCCCAGGCTGCACCAAACAAACCGCCCTCCAAGGAGCAGCTCCCACCCAGAAATGCCCCGAGCTACACCCACCCACCATCCTCTGGACCCTTCTCCAGCTTCTCTACTAACCACACATGTGGCCCAGGGCAGAGCAGGGTAACTGAGCCCTCCCAACAAGCCACTCACCCAATTGCTGAACTATTTGCATGGTAAATGGTCTCCAGATCATCCATAGAAGTTTCCCCGCGACCACCCCCAAAGCTGGGGAAGGAGCCCAGCCACCCGAGTGCTGCAGGTCCAGCCTGGTGGGACCCAGGACCTGCTCGTTGCCCATGGTCAGTCACGCTGTGGATGCAGGGGTTTGTGTCTCAGCTGGAGAAGCTGCCAGGGATGAGCTACAGACACCTCGGAGCATTTTGCTTTCTGAAAATGAGATTAAAAGAAAAACCATCACCCAGGGACAATCCTGGACACAGGGATTTTAGTTTATAGGGATAATTGTGATATACTTACAAATATACTTTACAAGATATATAGATATATATATATACACACACACACACACACACACACACTGGCATATTAATGCAGGCACAGATCTCAGAGCTGCCCAGGTGTAGGCAGCCTGCACATCCCCCTCTCCCCCAAGGAGGGATCACTCCCAGGCAAAGGTGTCACAGCATCTGGTCCCTCACCCACCTCCCCACAACTGCCCACATACTGCAACTCATCTGAGTGGTGCCACGGTGATGAGAGGGGGTTGTTTATAACTACATCAACCAGCAACTAATATATACCCAAGCAGTAATAGATAAGAGGCATAATCTCTCTTTATCTAGATATTTTCTAAATGGAGGTTAATATTTATTTCTGTTAACAAAGATAATTTACTGTTCCCTCTGTGCTGCCTACCTGCGAGTGCACGCACCTCACAGGACAGGCTCTGGGTGTTACACACCCAGCATGAGTGGCCCTGGGGAGCTGAGCTTGTCCCCACTCACTCACTGAGCCCCATCCCACTGCTGGGATGCTCTCCTGGTCCCCTCCAGAGCAGAGCATCCCCCCTACCAGAGCAGGCTGAGACCGAGGGGCTCAGATCCTCTGAGCTAGCATACACATTGCACCTTTAGAAAGCAACAAAATTAAGATGTTAATTATGAAGAGAGAAGCTGCCAGGATTCTTAGGGATGTGTCGAGCAAATTAGAAGCTGTTATTCCTGTGGAGAATAGCTTAGCATATGCATGGAATTTCCCCCTGCCAGTCTATTCAAACCCAAGACTCTGAGGTGTTGAACTGGTTCTTGTCCCCACTCTACCCACCCGTGGCAGGCACATCACCATGAATCCTTGTGCTTCCCATTTATTTCTATTTTCCAAAGACACCTTTTTGGCACAGTAATGTTTGGAGATGATGCTAATAATTCCCTCCAGTGTATGGCAACTCCTGGGCTGTGGTTCTGAAGGTCCTACAGATGGGTCCTTCAGCTCACGTTAGCATCTCCTCACTGCTAGCAACTGTGCCATATTGTAGCTTAATTAATAATAGCCTGCTCTGGAATTTATTCATTAAAGCAACAAAAACAAAAGCCTAATGCAATGTGGCAGAGCCTCAGCAGCTCACACAAACCTCACATGGTAGCAGCCACGTTCCTGCTAAAGCAATGGAGAATTTAAATTATGCAAACAATGAGACTGTTGGTTTAGAACTGAAAACTCAACCAGGGAACATCCATCCTCAACAATTCTCACAGAGCTGCTCAGGTGGCTTGTGCCCAAGAGAAAGCACACTCGGGCCCCTCGTTCTGAGCTCCTGCTGGTTTTCAGGCATTTGCATACTTCCTCAAGCATTTAACTCCCAGGGCCTCTTTCCTGGAACGAGCACGTAGTAGCTGTCACAGATCTGTATGTGCAGTAACCCTACAGTCAACCTGCACGTGCCACTGAACACCCACGAGCCCTGCCCGTGGACTGACAATATTTGCAAGTGAGTTATGACAATGCCTGAGCATTTCTAGGTAGAACAGCCAGAAAAATTTGCAGTAAAACTGCAAAGCGATCTGATTTTATTCTTTGTGGTGCCTACAGTGGGTTAATTCAGATATATTGAACACAGATGCCTTGTTAGGTGAAAATAAAACCCCCCTGCACCATGCTGGAGGAAGAGGCTCTGTGAGACCGATCAGGGACACACGCAGGCAACAGAAGTTTATGGGTTTGGAGAACTTGGGACTCCATCAGCTCCCAAGAACCCGTCTGGCACCTGTCTGTCAAAACACACAAATATTACAGACCACAACCTTGAAAAAAAGTGAAGCTTTTAAAGACAGGAGATGAGCTGTGACACACAAAACGCCTGCGAGGGTGGCGAGGTGTCAAACCGTTGCTGCCTGACATTACCTTAACTACACAGCTGGCCAATACTGATCTGTACATCCCCCTACTGAGGCAGCTGCTTCCCCAAAACCCAAGTGAAACTTGAGGCACATCAACCAGAAATGTCAAAGTCGTGAATAAAATGAGATGGTGGGGGGTGGGGAAATTATCTTGAGGAAATTGCAGGTTTTTAATGAAGAGTCACACTAGACTGCAAGTGTGTCACCTCACACAGAAGTGTAAATAACACTGACAGGTGAATGCTGGATCCATCCAGGTCAGACTGACTCGTCCAGGAGCTTTCAACATGCAGCTGCAGGTAAACATGCTGTACATCACTTTGGACCACCCCAGAGCACAGATGGATGGTAGTGAGGGGCAGCACTGACCTTGCAGGACACCACTGACCTTCACCTCACCCACCCTCCTGTTCCCAGAGCTGGAGCTTATTTAGGATGCTTAAAACAATGGAAAATGGGATATTTTTTTTTTTATTTTTTTTTTTTTTTGTGTGAATGCCTGGGTTCCTACACTTAAATCCTATGTCATGAGTAACTGTGGAAAGCACGAGTGTGTTCCTGTGTAGGAGCAGCCATCCTGACCTAGTGCACAGGGAGACCTCTGGAGCAGACAGACAGATAACATAATTATAGCTGACAATGAGACTAAGCTAGAAAAACCTTGTGCTTTGTAAAACACATTTAAAACTTATGCTTAGAAACCCACATGCACACTCAGCCTCCCAGAACTATATTTTCCTTCCCTTTCCTGCTCTTTCCATTATCCTGATAGTCTGCTCTCCCAAGTTTCTAATGAGAAACTGTCCATATTTGAGTTATAAATGCTAAATATACAACCTTAGGGCTGCATAAAATTCAGAATTTTTTTTAATCAGGTGCCTCTCTTACTTGTCAGTCCAAATATAAAAATAAAGCATTTATTTTTTCCAACTTCAACTGCACATTCTTGCTTCCTGCTAACTATTTGCCTGCATTAATTCAGCAGCAAGGTTGTCGGAGCAGAGCTCTGCCCTCAAGCTCTGGTGGTGGCTTTTCCATCTATTCCAACAACATGCATCAAAATTTTATAAAAGCCGTAAAATATGCTGCAGCCTGGTTTTATCTTCTCACTTTGAACATGCAAATAACTTGACTCCATCTTATCCAAACACTCAATACCCAGTAAAATGAAAAACCAGGATAATTTGCTGGCAGAAGAAAGGGGAGAAGGGGCAGGGGGAGAGGAAAGCTGCTGCTGTGGTCGCGTGGGAGGCACTGGGTGGGCACAAGGCTGCTTCTGGAGGAGCAGCATCTTCTCGGGCACTTATCCCTGGGCACCTCCAGCTTTTTCCATTTCCAAGGGAATGAAAAACCAGAGCAGGAGCTCCCACCAGCCCCCCTCCAGCAGCCTGGCTCCCCCTCACCCCTTAAACAACCTCTGTGCCAAGTGCCAACCCCCCGACAGCAGGAGCCTTGCTCTGGGACCACCCGAGAACACAGCAGGGCAGCAGCTGGCACTGCCATGGGCCTGGCTGTGGGGTGCTGCTTGCTGGGCACGACAGGAGAGGGCTCTGGTGGGCATAGGCTGGACCCCAAACTGGGGATCAAACACTGGGCAGCCGGAGCAGAGGTGGGTGCCCCCTCCTGCACACCCAGCACCTCAGACAGGGCTCCCTTCAGGTCATGCAGCCCTGTGGAACCCTTTGCCAGCCAGGCACTCCAGAGCCTGTGCCCATGGGCAGCCCGTGGTCATCTGTGGAGCCCAGGCTCAGCCTGATCTGCACTGAGAGGAATCCAGGAGTTCCCACTGTGATTCCACAGCCCGGGCAGGGCAGCACACGTCAGCAGGCCAGAGCATGAGGAGGAGGGAGCAGCTCCAGGCATTCCATAGGCTTGGGTTTTCCAGAACTACTTCCACTGACTTTAATTAAACTCTCCCCAGACTCACCAGCTTGGAGAAATTAAAGCAAGAGGGATCACACCGAGGAACTTGTGCCCCACGGAGCTTTCCCTGTGAGCGT
>JAOEGS010022061.1:52738-68246 GCA_025447755.1 Corythornis vintsioides | reverse complement strand
CCTGTGCCAGTGCCCACCCCTCTGCTGGGAAAGAACTTCTGCCTCAGTTCTCATCCCAATCCACTCCTTGCTCATTTAAACCATTGCCCCTTGGCCTGTCACTGCAGGCCTTTGCAAACAGCCCCTCTCTAGGCTTTGGAGCAGCTCCCTTCAGGCACTGGCAGGTGCTCTAAGGTCTCCTGGAGCCTTCTCTTCTCCAGCTGAACAATCCCAGCTCCCTCAGCCTTTCCTCATAGGAGGGGTGTTCCAGCCCTCTGAGCATCCATTCCACAGCACCTTGGCTACTTGCAATTGATAAAATTAATACAAGGTTTTTCCTGGGTAGTTGGTGGCAGGACCACCCATCCCCACAGCCACTCACATACCTGTGACACCATCTGTCAGCTGACGCTCGTCCTCCCAGATCCATGCCACTCACAAGCTGCTGGAGGGCTCAGATGGAGAAGTAAACCAGCTGAAAAACATAATTTCCAAACAGAGTGAACATCTGCAGAAGGTTTTTCCCATACAACCCCAGTTCCTATTCAATACCATGTTTTACAGTGTTTACCCTCCCCTGTTATCCAAAATAACAAACAAACAAACACCTGAGCCAGTCGGCATGCCCGTGAGAAACCAGGGCATCAATCATACCACAGGAGACATCAAACCTGGAGCTGGCTGCTGAGCAGCCTCCTGCACTCTGGCAGCATCGTGGCAGTGCCTGCCTGGCACGGGGGGACCGGTCACAGCCACCAGCAGTAGTGTGGAGAGCCAACCACCTTTTCATTTCTAATGCCTTATCCTGTGAATTTTGTCCGCTATATATTGCAAGAGACTGCTGAGGCAATTAGATCGCATGCAAATTACTCGGTGAACCATTTATTCAACTTATTCTAACCCCTTTTCCTTTTTTAATTACCCACTAATAGAATTTGATTGCTATGGGTGTGTGTGTATAATTCTTTCTAGTGAACACTTCGTGAGATTTCTCCTCAGGTGAGCTGTTCACAGCCAACCCACCTCAGCTGTAAATTATTTGTGGCATGTGGCTGCTCAAAATACCACCTCAGAGTATTTCCATTCCAGGAGTGGAGTGATGTTACAAAAGCATGACAGCTGTGCTTCAAAGCACTGGAAAGAAAACGTAATTCAAATGGAAAAATAAATCAAAATTAAAAAAAAACCAAACACATGCCACAAAACAAATTTGGGTTTCTGATCTGTTCCAATAACCGCGAATAGGTTTTAAACAACACACGACCATCTCCACTGCTAAATGCTTTGTCCTCCAGTTGTAGTTTATACAGAATAAAAGTACTTTTTTTTTTCAGAAGCCATTTTTGTGTGAAATATGCACCTCGTGGCATCTGGGCAGCTGTGCACGTGGACGTGTCACCAGCTGCCAGTGCACGGAAAGTGCCTGACACTGCTGCTGACACAGGAGACTCCTGGACTGCTGTTTGCGGGCTGCAGATCACTCTGTGAGCTTCCAGCTGCCATGTGGGGGCTAGATCTCCATCTCCCCCTCGCTCAACACTCTCACTGTGCAGCAGCAGCCCCACACACCCCTCCAGGATGGCTCTGTGCCAGGGAGCAATCCCAAAGTGTGGCCCCTGCGTGGGGTCCACCCAGGCAAAGCTGCATGTGTGGCTTGGCAGCAAGTGTAACCAGACGTTCTTTTCAGGGACAAAAAGCCTCATTTGGCTTGGAAAAGACCTTTAAGACCAACGAGCCCAACTGTTCACCCAGCGCTGCCAGCTCTGCTAGGTCACCATGTTCTGAAGCAGACCCCTCTTTGTCCCGGCGTGATGCTACGAAGGAGGGACAGCATCTCTCTGGGGACAGGCTGGAGTGACCCCTCGTCCCCCCCCAGTTGCCGTGGCCAGGGGCTGGGGCTGGAGAGTGGCCCAGCAGCTCCTGGACCACACAAACCAACAGCCTGTTCAAACACTTCTGGATGGTTCATTACGACCTTCTGCAAGTGGGGCTTTGCTGATGCTCCAAGAGCTGGATGCATTTTATACTCTGCTCTATACTAGAATATGTTTTATAGGCAGATGAGAAGTAATTAGAAGATAGAATAGATTGATAGTGAGGCAACAGAAGGCTCTCATTATCCCAAGAAATATGAAGTTGGCGAGTTAAACACCTTCTGTCCTCCCAATGTTTGGGCTTCACCACGTAGTTTTACTGTGCTCTTGGGTGTGAGCTGTGCAGGGGGCACAGAGCAAGGCCAACAAGTGCAGCATGTTTGCTCCAGGTGACTGGAAAATAAATAATGTTAAAGATAAATAAAAATATTATTCAGGGCTCCATAAAACAAAAGCACCAGCAGCTGCTGCTTGCTGAGGCAGGACGTCCTCACCTTCTGCACAGGAAAGGTGCACGGGGCACAGCTGTAAACATCTGCCTGGGCTTTTGCACAAGCACACTGCACCACTTCTTTTTAAAGATTTTAGCTGTTTTGTTGTAAGTAACAGCGTGACTATCACCAGAAGGAGTTTAGGCTAAAAAGAAGAAGAAAAAGTGATGTCTATGTTCAAAAGATCTCCTCTTTCCTTGAGATGCCCTGGCAGCTGTGCTTTGGGGCAGAGAACCGAAATATTAGGCTCCATGAAACTAGTTTTGAGCTATTAGTTATTGGTTAATGGGCTAAATTAGTCTCCGTGAAAAATTACCCTCATTTGACTCGATCATAAGCCTTTGGCCACATATCATGCTTTGAGGAGATAGAGATCTATTAATTAATACTTGTTACTGATGCCTGGGGCAGCCTTAATTTTGCCTGAGCTCAGGCAGTTGGTTTTGCAGTGTAATTATTCCCCACAGTGCACTCACAGCACATCCCCACCCAGGGGCTCACAGAGACCCTGGGCAGACTTTCTACCCTCACCCAGTACCCTCATTAGTGGCCACTTTGGGTTTTTTAGGGTCACATCCTTCACTGTTCCCTCGGCCCCACTGCACTTGGGTGGGTGATGTCAAAAAATGAAGTGCCTCTTGAAGATAACAACTGCAACTGCCACCAGCGAAAGCTTCTGGGGAGGAGGGTGAGTCCTAAGGCTTGGCAGCAAAAAGCATCTTTGGAAGTTCATGGATATTTTCAGGGAAAAAAAAAAAAGAATGCTAGTGCTAAGCACTGAGATAAACAGCTATGCTGCATTTAAAAAGATGTTCTATTTATTCTAGGGATTTTTTTTTATTTTAATTATAAAATCAATGAAGTGTTGATGATTTTAAGCATTACTTCAGCTCACTGGGAGTTCCAAGGCAACTTTTTTTAGTCTATGGCATAAATACATGAGTTGCTCAGTTTGACCAATTTGTCAAGACAATTTCCATTAGTAAACATGAATAGTTAATGAAAGGGAAAACTGGCATGAACAACTTCACTTAAGCGACTAATGACTTACTGGAAAACAAGGAAGATACATTAATATGCCACTTCTTTAAGTATTTGCAGAGCTTAACAACCCAAACATTTCAGTAAAAAACTCATTTTACTCTCTTTATCCGTGTATCCACATTGCTGCTGCATACAGATGTCAGCAAATCAGCTCAAGATAAAATGCCTCTGTGGCTCAAAGTAATCACTGCATCCTGTTTACGTGTGGCTTTTGCTAGAGATCTAAAAGTACCTTCACCTCTTTCATTGCTAAATTAGCCAATTTGTTTGTTTAGAGACAAATGCAGAGGGCTTATGACGATAAAACACCGTGTTAATGTACACAGGAGAAATACCTCAGAATACTGAAAATCCAACTTTAAAACCTGTTGTTCAGGAGACCTGAAACCACAACAAGCTACTGAGAGCAGCTGGCAGATCCCAGGCTCTCTGGTGCAACATCCCCCTGGAAAAATCACATCGAAATCAGCCTCACTAAAAACACCTTGGGGTGTTTCAGAGAAAAGCACCAGCAGAAAGGGACCTGGGGGCACCAGGCTGGCGATGGAGGGGTTTGGTTTTAGGGGTTCTCTGGTCTCTGCATGCAGCACATTCCCCAAGGGAGCCAAGGCCACCTGTACACATGGCACCAGTGAACAGAGTCCTGGTGAACACAACTCTAGCCAGGGGAGAAGGGAGTTGGCGTTTCTCCAGCAGCAGCTCCCTTCCCAACTGACCTCCCTTTGCCACAAATCTCTTTTGACAGGCGCTCACAATTACCACAGTGAAAAGCTGTTTCCTTTAGTCGCTATCCCCGTAAAATATACTGACTCTCTTAATTACACGCTCAGTTTTTTTCCGAAGGCTCTACCCATGCATGTAGGCAATAACTCAAGCTCAGAGGCAAGGGACCATGTAATAGAGCAAGAGCAGCACAGCCAGCTGGAAAACAAGCCCGCGGGAGCCGGGGGACACTGGTGGGAGCCGGGGACATCTCGCAGGGAGCAGTTGCCACCCTGCTGCTGGAGCTGCAGATCTGTATTTCTGTGGCTTGGTTAGACCATGCCCAGTGGCAGACATTAAATATGGGCTAAAGACTCACAAAACCAAGGGATTCCCAGTCCCACGTGTGCTTGCACTGGACTCTTCTCCAGTGTTATCAGCAGCAATGACAGTAGGACCAGGAGTAGCCAGTGGAGCAGGACCCTCTGGTCCCCATGACACAGCAGAAGAATTATCAAATTTGTCTCAGTTCTCCCTTAAAATGCAGAGCAAGCAAAGCAAACCCACTCTTATTCCTTTTTACTTCCAAAACAGATCAGAAAAAGGTTCAGAACAGAAATACCTGGGAAGTGCCTTCACCTCCTCCTCTCCAGCAGCACCTCCACACCTCTGCTGGAAAGTGGAGAATGGATTGAGCGACTCTTACAGCCCCAGCTGCTGACTCTGAGTGTCCTTGGCTCCACGGGAGGTGGTGACACTGCTACAAACCTTCCCCACCAGTACTGGGGAACATCTCAGGACAGCAGCTTTAGTGGAAAGCTGAAGGTGATCTGAATGTTATTGACAAGAAAAGCACCAATCAATCTATTTTATATCAGAGGGAAGAGATAATTGTGACTAGCCAGGGCTCACTGAAGATGAAACATCTGTATTTGTTTAAAGACATACCCAAGTGAAGTGAAAATCTTAATAAATAATCTTTTGAGCATTTTTTTGTGCAGCAATTCAAGAACATCAAAAGCATGCTAGCCAACCCAATTTTATGTGAATTTGATATGGATTTACTCATGGCAGAGTTTGTTTGAAGTCCGCAACAAGACACCTTTCCACTCTTTCACCCCAAAGCATCCTTCCTCCATATTGCAAGGTAGATTAGAAAAAAAAAGTGAGCAAAAAAACCCCAAAACCAAATAAGAAAATCCACGAAGCTGTTAAAAAGTATTCCTTTGAAAATCTTAAAGTAAAAGAGAAGATCACTTCCATATACTGCCTATGATCTACCCAAGCCATTAATAAACTCTGGTGATAATACCTAATTATGATAGTCATCAGGGATCAGGAACTATATAAAACATTTTAAACCTCTCTGTAGGAGCTGAAACACCAACTTTGGAGCAAAGCACTATCTGGGGCTGTCTGTGATGCCAGGAGACAGGGACAAACCAAGAGCAAAGGACGAGGCAGCCTGTGCAAGAGCAGAGCTGTAAACTTTGATGGTCTCTCCAAAGAACTTTGGAAGGATGGCAGGGCTGCTGTGAGTGCTTTCCCAGCCTTGAAAGAGGAGATTCTCAGTGAGCACACTCTTAAAAGTGCCTTGCTGAAAACCTTTCCAATTCCTGACACTCAGGCTTGAGTAACTTTGCCTCAGCCCTGCTAATTAGCTCAGCAGCAGCAAGATGAGCCCTGAGTTTTCCCAGCAGGGAGAGGCACCTCCCCTCCATCAGCACCTGCCTCATCTGCTGCCCAAACCAGGGGGACACAGACACACAGAAACTGTTCCTCAGGTGGAAGTGGAGCTGGTTTTCTCACGTTATTTCACTGAGACCCGTGTCTGTGCTGCCCAGAGATCAGGCAGCCTTCTGTAGTATTTCCTTCCTTATCAGCCAATGCTCAGCATGGAAAGGGTTTATCTCAACACACTAATGGGATCGACTTAAACCTTTTACCCTCCTGAAGGCAGAGCTTGGAGCCGGGCAAAAGCACACACAGATATCCACGTATTTACAGGGAAAAAGAATCAAAACCTTCCCTTCTGCTGCAGAGGCAACTCCAGAGTCTTCTACTACTCGCACTGCTTAAAGCAGTTTGAGGACTGCTGGGGAGGGAGCAAGGCAAGAAAGAAGCAGTGTCCCTGGAGCACAGAATCACCTCGGCTGGTTGGTGATCACAGGGCACCAAAATCATCAGTCTTTTGAGGGAAATCTGGGTCTGTTTAGGATGATCCCAGGGAGGGCGAGGCTGGCTGGGTGTGTGGCAGCCGTGCCACACGAGGTATGGCACAGAGGTGCCTCCCAAGGCTGGGCAGGGCTGGCTGTCGGACCCAGGTGCTCCAGAGAGTGAACTCAGTCCTCAGCATGAACCTCCACCTCGATAAAAATCAAAACAAAGCCTCTCTTGCAAGTCAATACTCTTCAGTGTGGCCAGGAAATCACTCAAAAAAAAGTCAGACTCCCTGAATTTCACCATGCTTTGCTCTGGAATTTTTTTTCTGAGAGATCAATACAAAATAATGCAGCAGGCAAGTCACCAGGAGATGACACTCCCTGTCAGGCAGCATGTGACTGTTCCCAGTCCCAGAAGATGCCCTCACTCACCTCTGCAGCCACTCCAGCAGCAGCCCAGCAGTGCTGCTCCTCATGCAGAGGAAGAGCTGTCACCAGGAGGAGTTCACTGACCCGGGGTCTTGAGCAGCTATTTGCTGTTGGGTGATGTTAACACGCTCACTGGAGTTGTTTGGTTGTGTCACCAAACAGCAGGAAATTTGCAACATCGAATTGTTGTTTTGTTGGAGGCCTAGGACAACTAAAAATAATGTCAATGTCAAACATCAGTGAGAGGTAACAGAACAGGCAGTCTTCCTCCTCCTCAGCACCACTGCCTGTGACGCTGGAGGGACCTCAACAACCCGAGCCCCTTGGCCAGCAGCAACCTCCATCTCTCCAGTGCTCCCTAGAGAAGCTCCACAGATCCAGCCCTGGCCCTGCAGACCATCATCCCACTCGTAACAGCAGCTTTTTGCTCTCTCAGCGTTTCACCAGAGCACTGCAAAGCATCAGTCAAATCCAAATGAACTTTAACTCTGCTCCTCTGAGAATCCAGAAACAAGCCTGTTTGATGAGTGCTAGAAATAAAAATTTTGTGGCTCTCCTGAGACCAGCTTCCTCGTGCATCTGAGGACCTTGTGCAGAACCACCAGCCCTCACCAACTGCACTGTCAACAGTTAACCCACAGTGTTTAAAGCTTCCACAATTAACCCACGTGTTTCAATCTTGGGCCAAATTGGAAGGTTGCAACTTCCCTTGGTTAAAAAAACCCTGTTGCAGAGTATTTTTTTAATATCACTTCTCACCTCCTTCGTGGCAAGATGGCTATGAGAGAAATGGAAGGAAGGAAAAACGGGAAAAAAAATAAAAAAAGCAGCATCCTCAGAACTGCACTCAGCAGACCAAGACTGCATCCCAGTCCTGTCTCCACAGCAGAGTATTTTCCCTGTCAGATATCACATAGTTTACATAAACTCAGGTCATTGATTTCTTAATAGAAAGGTCTTCTGGAAAAAAAAAAAACAAACCAAACCACAAAAAAACAAACCCAAAACCAAAAGGCAGCACGATGTGGACAGGACACATCAGTCACGAATGGTGTGTAAGGCCAGCACAGGGAAGAGCAAACACAGGGCTTGGTCAGCAGCCAGCTGAGGGATAGCTGGACAGAGCAGAGATAACAACACCTCATGTAAGACATGGAAACTCTATTCACAGTTTCAGAGAACACAGAGCAGGGAGAGCCCCTGTGTGCCCAACACACCCGCTGCTGGGATGAGTGACGGGGGCAGCCAGAGCTGCTACTTCCACTGTTAAGAAAGTGGTGTCTCTCTTGGGAATCACACAAGGAAAGACAGTGTGGTTGGCAGAGCTGCTAAACAAAGATGTTTTCTGCAGCGATGGGCTCGCTTGCTGTGGTGTGAGCTGGCATGCACTGACGGGCACCCCTCAGCACCTCGTTGGCAGTCACCTTGCCCAGGCACCCCTCTGCACCTCGTTGGCAGTCACCTTGCCCAGGCACCCCTCTGCACCTCGTTGGCAGTCACTTTGTCCGTGCCTCCCTGTTTGTGCAGCTGCAGTATGGAAAAAGTGCCTTTCCTGGGCCTGCTTCCCATGTGTGCCCTGGAGACAGCAGAGTCAGGGGCAAAGCAGCAGCTGCTGTCACACCATAAGTGGCCCAGGATGAGCTGCCTGCCTGCAGTTCCCCAGCCAGCTCTCCACCTCTCCCCGAGCCCATCCATTTGCAGCCAGCCTGCTGAGGGATGAGCTCAGATTCCCCAGGGTGGGCAAGTTACTCACTAACCTTCCCCAGCCCCTTCAGGATGTGCAGTCGGTGATGATGGAGACTAAGCAGACCCCGTTCTGCTTGCTAAAGGTGTTTTTCAAGAGGTGCTCTACCTACAGATTCAGATTTGAGTGGCTACCCCAGTTACCCTGAAAACAAGGCAGGTGGAAGCAAAATGAAAGGAAATAAAGATGCAGATGGAGGAGGACTGGGGCATCCTAGGAGGAGAAGGAAAAAATTAAATAAATCAGTAGGAAGTAGGACTCACAATTTTAGAATTCTGTACCCAGCTCTACCCAAACTTTTTTTTTTTTTGTAGAGTTATTTATCTAATTCTACCATCATGTTTTCCTCCAAGTCCTTTCCCCCTAAAAATCAACAGAAATAGCTACAGCCTTACAACAAAATGTCATTTTCTCAGTACATTATTTTTCTGGAGCAATCATTCACAGATATGATAGAAGCAGGGTGCCTGGACAACAGCTTTCCAGTGCAGGGATTTTATTTGGAGGTGCATAAAACCCTAAGAACTAATAAACCATTCCAGACTCCCCAAGGCAAAGCATGTGCAAGATAAGAAGGGTCACCCCCGGCTGGATTATAAATACACACACCGTGCATCAAGTCTCTCTGAATTCCCTTCCCTCACCCCACCCACTTTTTAACACAAAATAAGAAAATACAGATATATCTCTGAGCATGCTGGGAAGCTGAAGGTGGCACTGGAGGGGCTGCAGAGCTCTGCTCCCCCCACAGCTTTTCCAGCCGCCGTGGGTCAGAGTCCCCGGGTGCCAGGGTTGGCTCCGCAGAGCTGGGTGAGGAGCCAGGTTAGAGCAGGTGCTGCCAGGAGCAGGGCCAGAGCAGAAAGAGCCTGGTGGGATGCAGAGCAGGATCATCAGAAAAATATCACCAGATGCTGGAAAATTCTAGTGCCACTTCAGCGCTGCAACAGGCGGCCCCAAAGCCGCGTGGGTACGGGAAGGGCACGGATGGCACTGCAGGGCAGGCAGGGAAATGGGCTGGAATTCGTTGCACACAAACACTTCCATTTAATGTGCACAAGTAAAGCTTTCATTTCCATTAATTTGCACGATAAACATCTTCACTAATTATGCACTGTGCTTACACTAATCACCTGCCTGAAGCCATCAGATTTTATGTGGGGCTCCTGTCAGATCTCATAAACCAAACAGGGCTGGATCAGCTGCTTGGATGAAGAGCCTCCTTACAATACAGCCTGGTGCTAAATAAAGTAATTGGTTGAAATCCTTGCTTTTAAGTGGGCAGAACAGCAGCTAATTCTCAGAGGAATCTGCCTCCAGTCCCGCCTGCTCAGTGTCTGCAGACCCCACAATAAGGATATTGGGTCTCCTCAACCATTTTCTCCATCGGGATTTTTGCCATCTACCAAAATTCCACTCCCATGCTGGTTTCATCCTTCCTACCGACTACATTCCTGCCCCAAGATGCTTCCTCGATCAGAAATAGCTGCATTTCAGGAGCAGATGGGCCAGTCTGTGATTTTGACACGTTGAAGAGAATGAATACAAGAAACACTGAGCTGAAGTGCCTTGATAATGACTCCAGGTCATTGTGAACAGTCACCAACAAGACCACCACCACCGAGGGATTCCTGTGCAAACCAGAGGATGCAGCAGGATCTTTTCCCGCCTTTACCCTCTCTTCCCCCAGCTCCCTGGCTGCAGCAGCACACCCTGGCTCCAAGAGTTGTGCAATGTCCCAGGAAACCCCAAACCTGCCCTCTGCCCCCACCAAGGCTGTGAGCACTGCCATGACCATGACAGTTCTACAGGGCAGGGTCCCTCCATCCCTGCTGCAGCAGCCAGGCTGGGCCAGTCTGGCCCCACAGCACCCTGGGCACAGGCACGTCCATCTGTCTGTCCTGACCACAGGCAATGGGGCAGCTTTGGGTTTGTCTTGGCCAGCCCTCTTCAGAAAGGTGCTGAGCACCCCACCTCCCACAGCAGCTATCTCACAGGGCTGTCACCAGGGCCTCTATGAATTCCCATTTCAATCATTGATAGGATGGAGAAGAGAAACCAAAGGAAAGAAAAAGGCAATCACCAAACTTGATAAAACCGATGGACTTCATCCCGCTGTTTTATTTTGGTACACTCAGAAAATCTGTATCATCCTGCCCGTCCCACACACAGAGCCCAGCACACCTCCAGCACCACATCCCCCCATCTCTGAGGGGCAGACAGACCCCTGGAGCCCCAGCACCCTCCTCCTCCTCCTGCCACCCTCCCCAGTTGCCCTGAAGCAATCGTTTATTTCAAGATGATTAACTCCCTGCCACAGCAGCAGCCCCGCACGATGCCAAATGCACTCTGCAAACACTTCTTTATTAATGAAATTAAACATCAGAGACACGGGCTGCCAGGACAGATTGATGCACTAAGCTCTTCTTTAGCCCGAGCCTGATAAATCGCCTGCAACACTTACAACAAGATTTGTAAGGGGTTATTAAATAGCCCGGCTACTTTTTGCTTCCCAGGCTCTGATCCAATGAGGTTGAAACTAGCATCTCGTTATAATTAATTACAACTGCTGAACCATTTCATGATGAATTCATTTCATACTTAAATATAGATAAAAACAACCAGACTAGAATGACCTCTAGCCACACATATAAGAAGAAATAAAATCAAAATTACTCTGGAAACATGGAATAAAATTATTTCTATCATTATCACCTATAGTGATGGTGTCAGTAACCTCACATACCTCAAAATTTAACATGAAACAGCTTTGGAAAGGATGCAGAAAGCAGCAATGAAATGTTTAGTTTTACTGGTCTGGAGGAGTTTGGTTTATTTTTTAACAGCCAGTCTCCTCTGTTCTCTGCTGTACCCTCACCTTAAGAAAAACACAAAAAGTATATTTATTTTTGATTTTCTTTCTATTGAAATTGTTTCTCCTGATTAAAATATCTTCTCTCTAAGCACCATCTTTTTCTGGGTAAGGGAATAACTTTTTTTTTTTTTTTTTAACTTCTCATGAAAATAAATCAAAGCAGAGAGGAAAAATAAATTTGTTCTAGAGTTCCTAAAATGGACTTCAACAAATGGCCTGGAAAACTTCCACAGTATGCTGCAGAATCAGCATCTAGAGGTGGAATTTGGTTTTTCATTGCTGACCACCTGTGAAGATCAGCCCAGCAGCAGCCAAAGCAGTTGTCTTTGTTTTCAGAGCAAGCTATTTGTCATCAGACCACAGAAGAAGGGAAAACAGTCTCAAATATCTAGGCAATAAATTCATCTTTTTAGTTCATTACAAAGCTCCTTTGCCTGGTCCAAGACATTCAGCTGGAGATCTTTCCTACACAAGTCCTTTGGAGCATCTCCTTTGTGCTCTTGCTTGGACTCAGGAGATGTTAATATTCTAAATATTTCAGAAAGCCACACGGGGAGGAATCTCAGCACGAGGGCAGGTCCTTCAGGTGCCCACGCTGCTGTCACAGGTTCAGAAAGAAAAATGAGGCAGCAGCTGTCGGCCTGCTGCTCAAACAGTCTCCTCCAGGCCTCCCACACTCACCCCTTTGGCAAGGGCTGGTTCACTGAGGACAGGTTCCCCAGAAACTCTCCGTAAAGGGAAGAAGGTCCCGAGACCAAGATGTGGCTGCTCCTGCCATCCCCTTGGCAGCACTGGCAGGCGTCACCGAGGAGCTGACCTCTGGGCACCATCACTGCCCCATTACAAACAGACACAAGACCCACAGCAGCCCGGAGGGGGTCACGGGCAGAGGAGGGAGAGGAGGGCAGGTAACCAGGGATGCAGAGCATGACTTTGGAGCACTCACAAATGAGCACGAGTGAGTGTGGAAATAGACCTTCAGGGTTTGCCTGCAACAGGAGGGCTCCTGGGCTTGTCTGTGATGCCAAATTCCTGCCCCAAAGCCAGGATGATCCTCACAAGCCTCCAAACCCCAAAACTCAGCTTGCAGGAGACATCACGCAGCCTAACCACGTCTGAACACAGTCCAAGGCTGGAATGGGATTTGCCACATCTTTGAGACAGAGCTTCCTACAGAGACCCATTTTCTTACTGTTTACCTTCCCCCAGAACTCAATAAGCTCCAAGGGGTTGGTTAAACACACTTGTCTCTTTTAAGATGACAAGAGGCTTTCCATGCAGGATGAGCTGCTGGCCTGCCCTGCTGGGGACATGCTTTGGCAGGGGGTGCAAACACCTTTGAGGGTCCACCTAAATCCATCTGATGGAACCCACCGAGCAGGTCTCCACCTCATCAGAGGCCATACAACACCCCAGGACAGCAGGCACCAGCAATACCATCCCTGGAGCCAGGTCAGGGTGCTCAGCACCCTCTCACCTCTGCTCCCCACCAGCTCAGAGCTGCCCTCTCACAGAGGGCTGGGGTACACGGGCAGAACATGCAGGGATGTTTAACACCCAGACCAGCTGCCTGCCCAGATCATGAGCCTCCATCAGCCCACGTGGCTCAGAGAGGCTGGGTGTACCCTGGGAGCCCATCCCAGCCCCCACATTTAGCAGGGTTTGAGAGTCACGTGTGTCTTCCAAAAAGCCCAGCTTCATCATCTGTGAGTTCATTACCGTCTCCTTGGAAATTTATTTGCCGAATTTTCAATGACATCCAAGAGAAGTTCTGCAAAGAAGGATTTTTTTTCCTTCTTACTGCACATAAATACAGCACGCAACTCCCCTCCTGGATAGATCTGTCAGACTAATAACCCAAGTTAATTGCAAGACTGCACATCACTTCAGATCTCCTTCCAAAAAACCTTTACAGCACACTGCTATGGTCAGAAATCTCTGCCACCTGCAGCCACAGAACCTCAGCTGCACAGACCACAGCAGCCAGGGCATCTTGGAGACCTACAACAGCAGAGGAGGAGCAAAGGAGTTTACCATGAGGGAGCTTGCCTCCCATCTCTGGGAGAAACAAGAGTCTCTCCCCAGGAGCTTGATTAGCTGCTGATGATAGACACACCATGGCCAGGGGCAAAAGAGAGGCTGCTAAAATTGTGACTAGAGGAACACCACTGATGGGTTTCAGCTGAAGGTCCATATCCATCTAGAACATATGGTATGGAGGTGTTTGAAGAAGACCACGCTCTTCTCCACAGATCACTGTCACATAAAGCCTCTTGCTTACGCACGCACAGGAATGGAAACAAACAGCTCTGGTGAGGATGGGGCAGCCAGTGCCACCCCCAGGAAGGCACCAGTCAATTCCTCCACCCACATCCACATCCCTCTGCAGCTGTCTGGAGAGCCTCAGCCCTGGCCACGAGGGAAAGTGCAGCAGGGTCAGCCCCCAGCAGCAGGGTGGGAAATTACCCAAGATGGAGAGCAGCTCCCCACCCTGGCATGGGAACTGTCCCAGGGGTAGGAATGGGGGACTCAGTGGCTGCAAACTGCTGCTTCCTACACCTGAACGCTGGGAACACAGCCCAAAAAGTGAAAGACACTGTTTAAAAATGATTTAACAGATGTAAAGAATGTATTTGCCAGGACAAAGCTCCTCAAAGTCACCCAAATGCCATTTTCTCTAGTGCACAACCTAAGAGGAAAATAGCTTATCGTGGTGCAACCCCCCAAGCAACAGAACCTGGTGTGCTAAGGTAGAACTGAAATTCACTTTCTTCCCCAGACAGCTGGCAGGGTGAGTCACAGAAGGTGACAATCACACTCTGCACAGGACCAGCAAAGTGGAGGATGAGTGGCATGGAGCGATGTTAATGATTTCTGCAGGCCCCCATTTTCACCCAAACAAAGCACAGCCAGAGGCTGGCACGATGGTGCTCTTTGAACTGTAGTGAGTGATGGGTGTTGCTGCATGGACTGAACAAGCTCGTGGCATCAAAAGCCTGGGTCTTGGCTTGCCATGGTCCCTCCTTCCTCCATTGCACCTTTTTTTACCAAAAGCTGTACTTTTGTAGGAGTTTGGAAGTGTTTAACTCCACTTTTTCAAATTGAAACTGACGTTCCCCTCCTCCCCTCCTCAAAAACAAAAGATTAATTAAAGCAGCATTGATTTTCCATTCCCTGTATTAGCTTCTATTTGATCTGAAAGCTTAATAAACTATTTCTGGCACACGGCGAAATATTGCGAGTTAAATTCAGATGAGAGTTTGCAAGCAGTGTCTTTCTTAATTACAATCAAAATGCTTACAACGGGGAAATACCAGAGTCAGCTTTTCATTCCAGTCCTAGAAGGGAGTCTACCTTGACTGCAGGCTTGTCAACCCCCTCGTCCATCAGTGCCCTGCCCGAGCCTGGCTGTGACAACACTACACGTCACCCCGAGACAAGGTCCTGCGTGTGACCAGCTGCCTCCCAAGATGAGGCATCTCCTCTCAGACCCATTTTTACACCTTTTCTTTCAAGGGGCAACAATGGCAGGTCTGAGAGGACATCTCAGGACCGCACTCCCTCCCTGCAGCCTCCTTCAGCATCACCACCAAAAGCCCTTACAGTTAATCAGTGCAGTTAAACATTGTGGATTCATTCCAAAATAAAAAAAAAGATTTCAACGTTTACACTTCAATATAATACCCAGATTCAGCTGTATCCAAGTTGTTACCTGAAACGACTAATGCAGAAAAAAAGAATCCCTATTGGACAAGTATTAGAAGTACAATAGGTAGCTAAATGTGTATATTGAAACGTTTATAAAACAGAAAATTCCAATTTGAGTTCTATTTGTAATTTATTTTCAGTGGGGAAAAAAAAAAATAATAAGTCCTTAATCTGTAGTTGAGCCCTAAATGTTTTTTGAAAGCGAGCACAAAAGACACAAGTAACATAGTGAAGCTGAAGCTTGATTTTCAATTTGAAGGTACTTCAGGGAACAATTTTCCTGCTATCTAGTGCAGCTTTGGGCATGTTATTTAGTTATTAGTCCAGGAATGACTTTTTTTTTTTTTTTTTTTTTTTTTAAATGCATGCAACTGCTCAGCACATTACAGTAATTCAAGTTGCCACCCGAAGCTGCTGGAATGCCAGTTCATAGATTCATAGATTCATAGATTCATAGATATTAGGGGTTGGAAGGGAGCTAGAAGATCATCTAGTCCAACCCC
>JAOEGS010022061.1:33608-52346 GCA_025447755.1 Corythornis vintsioides | reverse complement strand
GGAAGGGAGCTAGAAGATCATCTAGTCCAACCCCCCTGCCCGAGCAGGATCACCTAGACCAAGTCACCCAGGAACAGTTCCTGGCATGCTGGATCCAAAATCCCTTCGGGACACAGCAGAGCCCCGTCAGCACTTACAATCCCCCCAGAGCCCCATGAGCAGGATCTGTGTGCCCAGCGTGTCCCCACAGCCCCCCGTGATACCCCAGCCTGGCCAGAGGCATCTCCTGGGGCTGGGGGTTTGTTCTCCTGGGCAGGGGGTGCACTTGAGGGTGTCTCCTCCCCAGCAGCCTCATTTCCCTTTGGGAATGTCCCAGTTCCCTTCTTTAGGAGTCCCTTCACTTCACCTCACAGATGCTCTCAAGCTTTCCTTACCACCCTGCCCCGTTGTCTCATCGGCGGGAAAGTTTTTGGAGCCTCGTAGAGGATATTAAGATGGATATTATGATCTCACCTTTTTATACGTGCTGAATATTTAAAGGTTTTTAGCTCCCTCAAAATAAATCTTTTCCAATTGGAAGGACAGAGGGCCACCGTTTCCATAACAACCACTCCTCAGAAAAAAAATCTTCTTTTGGTAAATACAGCAGAATTAACTGCGTAGTTTTTAATATTTAATCATATTCTGTTAGATGTGTGTGAAACAAGGCAAACTTTAGTTCACCTTGCCTCGCTACCACCCGTCTCATTGACCAGAACACAGCTCCTCTCAAATACTCGGAAGATAGTAAAAGAGAAGCCCCTGTGAACTCATTCATTATGCTGTTAAGCAAGCTGATAGCACTGCTGGAAAAGGAATGGGATTGAAAATTGCTGATGCATCTTCCATCACTGCAATTTCCACAAGGTTAGGAAAAGTCACATTGGATAAAAATCTTGGGAGTGCTAAGGCGACAGTCTGGGTAATAAATGCAAAAAGGCATTCTCCCTTTCAGAAGGGGTGCAGAGAAACTCACAGTGAGTGCTCCTGGCAGAAAATCCAACATCACTGCATGATGTGTCCAGCTAGGCTTCGAGAGGAGAGCAGCAGCCTGGGGCCCTGGTGCCCAGTCTGACCTGTCCAGCAGGGTGGAAAACACCCATGCCTGTCTCAGGCACACGAGTCACTCGCCAGGAGTGGCTGCTGGGGGTGGGTACCCTTCCTGATGCCCACAGGAGCTGAAACCCACATGATGCATCAGGCTCCTGGAGACTGGAATGACACCACTTCAGAATCTCTGGAGCTCGGGGGCATTCCCAGTGCTGACCCTGCAAGGTGCCAATGAAATCAGGCTGTGGAGCGATGCCCCGGGCTGCCCACAACCAGCACCCCCGCCTGCCACTGGGAAAAGGGGTTGCTCATGTTCCTAAACCAGCCCAGCTCATGCCTAGGATGTTTCTGTGCCCTTGCAAAGTCACACGTGTGCCTCACCCAACGGGTCATTGCCAGAAATGCCAACAGAGAAGGAAAACATTTGGCACAAGCTGCCAGCATCAGCCAGTGCCAGGGGTCTGCCCGGGCACCCCCATCGCCGAGACCCGTGCAGAGATCTCCGATCCCGCCTCTAGAAATGGAGGGAACCTTGTCCTGCTAATCAGATCAAAACCACTCGGATCTCAAATTAACTTTCCACATATGAATGAACTATGAAATTGGAGTTTGCAGGTTAAAACTTTTCACAGAAGACTCTGTAAAGATTTTCCACCAGCTGCAGTTGAAAATGAAACCTTTAAATTGATCTTAAGCTGCTTTTTTGCCACGCTTTAAACTATCTAATGTACCGGACCTTACACATTTCTGCCCATTCTTAATAAGAGTAACTCAGCAGAAACTCTCATACATGGAGCAGGTAGAACATATTTACCATATGTAAATACATTTACTTTGAATTTTAATCAAATTTTATGCAATGACTGGCTGGTTTTCTACTAAAAAAAAATAAAATAATTTTTTGACTTTAGCATTAGGAAAGGTAAAAAAGAACCTCTCTTCTTACCAATTAAAGAGAGTACTGTCTAATCATAACCAGCGAGGAATACTTACAATTCATCTATTTTTTAACCTCTCAGAGTAATAAATTTGAAGACCTGACCAGCAAACTCAACTAAAAAGCTCCTTTGAAGCTCGTGATAAACATTCCATGATGGCCATGTCTACCTCAGGATGGTTCAGCACCACTTACACAACCAAAGACACAACTGAGGTTGTGCCAGAGCATCACTGAGCATCATCCTGGGCCAATCTACTCGAGCCTGAGTGTTTTAATCTACACACAGACACCCGAACTGCTGCCTTATCCCCCAGCAAAGGAGTCTGAGGGGAAGAGAGACCAAGAGGCAGGTACCCCCTGGAACAAATGCAATAAAGCAATCAGGCTCTCTGGAGTTAAGAGCGATAGAAATATTTTTATGGCAAAGACTGATAGACTATAAAACACGATCAAAGGATGTGCCCATCATGCTGAAAGCAGCCAAAAGGAAGAATAAAAACCACTGTAAGAGCAGGTTCCTTCGTGCTGCTTTCAGAGCACGCTGCTGACGTCGAACCAGCTTGTTCTAGGACAGGCTGTTAAATCCTGGTAGGAAGGCCCTGGCCATACCCAGACATTGCTTCAGGGAACACAGCTCCTGCAGCTGAAGGCAGTTATTTCCCTGGAAGTTTTAATCCAGAGGAATCTTGCCAGGAGGTCTTCTTTGCTGCCAGCAGGTTCCCGTGTTGCTGAGGGGCGGCCCCACCACAGGCAGGCACCAAAGTGCATAGTGAGGATTTTAGCAGCCAGAAAGCGGGTGCCCGAGAAGCAGGGGACCTTGGGCATCTTCCAGCTGTATCCCCTTGGAGGGATCTCAGCAGCTAATTAAGCTATCAACTTTTCAGCATTTGAATGAGCTCATGCATCTCTGTACAGCATCACCATATGTTGTTTAGACAGACCATTACTGTTGCTGCATTCAGGGCCAAAAAGCTGAAATTAAAATAAATCCCTCTGGAAACAAGCAATTTAGTTCCCTTGAAAATGTGGACAGGTTGTGTCAAGGCCCTCAAGCTTCAGGAACTTTCCACTCCCCCTGAAAAGTGATTCTGCTGTTGGCTGCCTCGCGCTGTGCTCAGCATCGTGCCCATCCCAGCTTCCCATGTGAGTGATGCTCAGCACCCAGACAGAGACAATGTTTGACCCCGTGCAGCTCAGACCACTGCAGCAGACGTTGGTCCCACTCCGATGGTGGCACCTGAATCTGTAGGACATCAGGCAACTCCCAAAACAGCTGTTGACTGATGTTTTTCTTCCTCCAACCTGATGTCATCACAGATGCTCCCAAATCACTATTTGCCCAAAATCTTGTTCCCACCTTGACATTTCCATAACCTTGTATGATCACATCACACCTGCATCCCAAACTAATGGATCCTTTATCCTCCACACACCTGCAATTACCAAAGAGCACTTCAAAGTCTTATTCATTTAGTTTTAATGTTATGCCCTTTCCCTACTCAGACCACAGCAGCATTGCAAAACCTCCTAAGACCTAAAAGCTAGTTCCCCAGTCAACTGATGTCCAAGACCAATAGGAACTTCTGCTGGTGGCAGCTGAGCCGTGAGAACGAGGAGGGGTCTGTGATTGGCCTCATCTCCTCCCCCAACAGCTGCCAAAGCCCCTCCAAGGCAATCCATGATTTACCAAATAGCCCCCTTCACATCAGCCATCAGCTGCCTGAGGCTCTCCCACCATGTCTCAGCTCTCCTGGCCAGCTCACAGAGGCAGAGAAAATCTATTCTGGAGCAGGGTGAAAACAAAAAAAACCCCTCTTATTTACTCTCCAGCATCAAATTCTTGCTTCAGCTTCTCTTTCTGTGCACTTTCCACACCAAAGGCAAGAGGCTGACTGGGCTGCATTGGACACTCAAGGGCTGTTTCCATTCAACAGGCAGTGCAAGATGGGGCAGAGGATGCTGTAATCAAGGAAACACCAACACAACACGTTCCCTCGCTGAAAGCTGCCTGTGTGTAGAGATACCTCATGGTGTCTGCAGAGCAATCAGCAGTGGGAAGAGTCGGTCAGGCTCAGAGGAATGTAAATTGCTGGATTTGGGCTCACTGTGCAATAAAGCAGAGAGCAGCACGGAGAGGAGCAGGGAAGGCAGAGCCAAATCAGAAGGTGCAGGACATGCCAGGGTGAGCTGTGCTGCTTCACGCTCCTGAAGGCTGACATAGTTAGCAGCCAGCAGCAGCTTTTCACTCTGCGTTGAGATATCAACCTATGCAATGTTTTCCTGTCACTGGAGCACCTTAAATCACCTCGTGGTAATTACAAGCAAGAAAAGTCTCTTCCAAAGAAAGCATCCATCTTTTCCAGAGGATTCCAACATGCCCTCTGCACAAACACAGTCTGAGCAGCTGTTCAAAGCCTCCAAGGCCAGCACCGTGCTGAAAGAGAAGCGTGCTGTGGTGACAGGACCAGCAGCTCTGTGCAGGCAGCAGTGTCCTGCCCATCCTCGGACCTCCACGACACAGTCCAACCAGGCTGAAATCACCAAAATCATTCATGGTTTCCTCCCCATGCCCTGGTCCTAAGCAGTCCTGCAGGAGTATAACCCACAGCACAAACCAGTACCCAATGACCCGGGTTGAGAGAGGGTCTCAGGTGTAAAGGGGACAATGAGAGGATGGGGGTGACACAGAGCAAGAGAAGCAGGAGGAATTCCTTCTCCAGATTCACTTTGCCAAGATAAATTGGGCAAAACACACCAATATGCATCCAGAGAAACATCATTTCCAAAGCAATCCTGTTTACACAGCTCACTAATTACTGTGAATTAAGAGGGCTCTATAGAGGGCAGGGGAGCATGCCCTACCCTGGTGCCATGGCACTGCTTGACTGTTCATCCAAATCCTCCCACTCCAAAAAGAAAAACTTCATAAAGCCTTTTAAACAGCAACTTCCAAAACCCCCATGCTCCACAGCTTCTCTCCCAAGAACTGCAGCACGACATGAAAACCAGCAAGGATTTCACCTGTGTGTGACATTACAGATGAATTATGAGATTTGTGTCTTTAAGAGTTGTTTGGTTTGGAAGCTAAGGAGATAACAGCAGAAAAATAATCAACTCAAAACTACCTGTACAATGCTGTGAGGAAGCCAAGACCAAGGTTAGATGAGCACTGAGGTCAAAAGGAAAGGAACCAGAGCTTGGCTTCCAGCTAGGAGGAGGGAAACATTAAGGAATAACTATTAGAACCATTAAGGAATTACAAGAAAAAGCATTTTTAACAGGCTTTAGTGTAAAAAGTCCCCAGCACAACACCAGTGGCACTGGAGCTTCTCACAAGGCGACATCTGGGGGGTGTGGGGGAAGGAAAGGGTTGGTGCTGGGGATGGGAGCCCGAGTTCTGCAAAGCAGACAAAACAATCTCTTGGGAAGTGCTGCCATCCCTCGAGGGACTGAATTCCTCCCACTTCTCTTAACACAAATTAAAACCAACTAAATGTGTGTAACGAGTTAAGATTTATCGAGGGTCTGGGACTCGGGGAACGGCTGTGACTCAGCCACTGTGGATCAGCTGTCACAAGCTTGGCTCAAACCACCCTGCAAGAACTGAATTCCAGTTTGCTAATGCCATTATTAAGTACTTTGGCAACAGTTATGAGGCTCAAAAGCAGCATTGTGTCCTCGATGGTTTTACACCAACCAGGCACCAGCACCCACCGCCTCAAAGCTGCACGAGCTGAAGGAGGCAGCTCAGCTTTAACACAAGCACAGCAGGAGGAAAGTAAAGGCACATCACCCAGCCTCATGGCTTCATTAAACTGGAAGGTTGCGGTTTTATGCCCCACTGATGCAGCTTTGTGTAAGGAAGCCTGGAATTTCACTGCTCAAGTTCCAGCCGCAGCCAGCAGTGACACAGAGATGGTTTGCAGGGCAGCCAGGAGAACATCACCACTGACCCAGGCACAGCCCCAGCTGCTCATGCAGGACTTTCCCCAGGCACCTACCCTCACGTTTGTGCCCAGGAAAGCCCAGTTCCCTGGGAAGTGTCACAGGGAACAGCTCCAGCAGCTCTACTGGTGCCACTTACCCTGGGCTTTCTGCAACAGTAAATTTCCAATTTAAAAGATTAAGGAGAACTGGGCTGTGAGGAGATCTGCCTAAAGGGCTTTTTTGCTGTGACTCACTCCATCTCCTGACAAGATCACTGAAGGCTGAGAGATGTCAAACCTGAGGCATTCAAAACAATATGGAAAATGGCTCCAAACTGGGGGTAGTGAAAGCAGGAGTATGGGCAGGAGTTTTGCAATTTTGGCACGTTGGGACTTCTAAAAGTTAAATAGCAATGTTATCCTGGCACTACAGCTTTCTCCCAAAGACAGAAAGAAAACACACATGATGGAGGAGAAGTTTGCAGCACAGACCACCCACTGGTGCTCTGACAGTCCACAGAAGGCACCAGCAGCTCACTGCTGTCTGCTCTACACTCAGACTTTGGCCGATATGAAGAATTTGGGAATCTGGTTTAAGTCCCCATACATAGAAAATTAATTCAGATTTAATGTCACGCTGCAAAGTCACTTGCAACGTTTTCTGTTAAACATGCTTTCAAAAAAATCCTTATTTGGACTGTTTTCAAGCTTTAATACCTCCCGAGTTCAAGACAATTCTGCCGTAAAGTTCATTACCAGGGGTTTGATTTTCTGCACGTGCCAGTCTTTAAGAGAGATGCAAAGCCTTTGGTTTAGAAAATCATTAAATGTTACTGTGCACGATTACAGGCTGCACCATAAGCGTGACCAGGTGCCTATCAATAACTTCCAGTCATGTAGAACATGTAAACAGGAATATGCTTAAATTAAACTCAAAATTATTATTGCCTTACCACGGCACAGAAATAATGCAGATGTTATCGTGCTGCATTAAGCAGTTAAGGTCATACTCATGGCAACAGTTCCTCCACAGGAGTCACGGAGCACTCCACACCAAACAGAATGATCCAGGGAGGGAAGAAATTGAGCTTTGTGGATGGGGGAAATGCAGGCTCCATTTATTTTTTTTTTCTTTTCTTTATTTGTTCTCCTTTATGGGAGGATTTTGTAGGCTACTGTTCACTTGACTGACAAGTATATATGCACAGTTAACCTTCTTATTAGTTAAACACCTCCTCGGGGAAGTCTAAAACCCCTCCATAATGACTAGTATGTATACTTCTTAATGCAGTTGATGGGTTTTGCCTTAAGAAAGGCTCAGGGCTAAAATGAGCTCAAGTAGCATATTACTTAGAAATCCTCCCTTGCTTTACAAGCACAGGCTTAAAGAAGGTTTTACTGAGCTCTGACTTAACCCCCTCACTGCTAAACCACCAGCACGTTCACTGTGATGGCCTCAAAGGCAAGGAGGTGAATTCTGCACATCAAAAAAACCCATATAGGATATTTACACAGGTACTCAGAGCTAATCTGGCTTCCTAGGTCACAAATGTGCCATTAAGCGAAAGCTGTTCCATAACGTAAGTTTCAAATACATCCAGGATACAGGTTCCAGAGCTGCTTTCTCTGACAAATAAAGAAAACACGAGGCAGTGAGGTCTGAAATCTTCACACATCTTGAATTGCAGTGGGAAATGGGGCCATTCTTTCAGAGATGCAAGAGGACTCTCAGGAGAACCTCGAAATACAGTTTGTTTAGAAAATAGCCTCTAGCATACATCTTTTGTATCTGTTTTTCATTGTAATTACTACTTTAACTGAAGAAAAAACCAGTCTTGGCATTCAGCATCAAGAAACAGTTGAGCAGTGCACAACTGAGGTGCCTGAGAACAGAGTGAAGACAAAATACATGGACTGAAGATAGAGAAATTGGCCATGGTTTAGGTGTAAACTGGGAGGTTGTTGCACAAGAGGGGAAGGTAAGTTTTAATCTTGTTTTCTGCGGAGTCCATCCATATTGTTTCAGACAAAAGAATGATATTGAAATATGTGAATAAGTGAGAATCTCTCTAGTTCATGGCTGTGGAAAGCCAGGTGATGCCACAAGCAAAGCCACACTTTCAAACAAGGAGCCAGCACAAGATGAAGGTTTCAGAAAGAACTCAAATGTAGACAAAGGTCAAGCCTTTCTATCACTTGGCCTCAGTTTAAACAAGAAGCTGTTTCTTCTGATGCCCTCACTTGGTCTTAAATTGCACATACCCAAATTTAAGAGGTCTGTTTAATCTGAGGATCATTTACCAAAAGCTAGTTCTGCCTAGAAGGGAACGAAAAGGTGACAGTCCAGGTGATTTCCAGCTTTGCCACAGGACAAAGGACAAACAAGGAGGACAGACTGATCAGTGACAGGTCTGTGCCCCGTGGGCACAAAGGGGGGGTCTAGTCTGACTACCCCAGAAGAAACACTGGCATTTGTGCAGTCACAGAGGGGGGAGAAGTGGAGGTTACACTAGTAACGTCAAGCACACAAGAAGCTATTATAATTCTGGTATCTCATGTAGATCAATTCAAGATCCAAGATACAGTAGGAAAACACCACCACCAAATACAGTGCCTAACATAATCAAAAGCACTCGCTCTCCATCCTTTTAAGAGGCCATAAAAATTTGTTTCCTTCAGAGTTAATTGCACTGGGCTGTGCTCATATTCACCAGCCAGTTGGGAGGAAAAATGTTGAGAACAAAGGTGCCTCTGACCTTCATCTCCTCAGAAGGATGGAGATGGAGCAGCTGTCTGTTCCCCGCTCCATCCTAATTTCCATGGCACTACACTGCTCATTTAGGAAACATGAAAAATATGGTTGAGTCAATTCCTCTGAGTTATTCTGGAGGAGTCAAGCTCTTGGTAAGATGGAAGGTGATTGAAATTCTGTGGCTCCACTTTTTAAGTTATTGAAAACAGAAAACTGTCAGCTGCAGAGCACTGGAAACAGTACAGTATCTTGGCAGAATATATCAGAGCCCATTATTTTGCTGCTGCTCTTTAGTGTGCATTTTTAACCCTTCAGACTCACGCAGGAGATGGTTCCACAGAGCTCACACGAGCACACACACAAAGCCTTCCCTGCAGAGCCATCCCTCCAGCAGCAGCATTTCACTTCATCTTGGTGTTCCTCAACACCACAGAGGGAAACTATGAGAGTTGGGGGCATTCAGACCCTTCAACTGTCAGCACACTGCCCAAGCTGCCTTGGGGAGGCCTCAACTGAAGCAGTCTGACATTTCAGACTCTTTCACACCCCACACAGGAAAGCCAGCAAGGGGCAGGGTCCAAGGGGGTTGTAACAAGGCAGAGGACAGTGGTCCAGGCAGAGATCAGGGGACTGGGACAGGTTCACCATGCAGAGCAGTCTCTGGGTGACATTATTACATCATCCTCTTAAGTATGTGTTCACTTCCAGGAATCAAAAGAACACTCCAATTATTTCCAGAGCTCTAAGTCCTCTGGGTTTGGTTTATTCATTATACATGAGGGCTATAAAATCCTGACTGGTGTCATCACCCATCTCTTACCCCCAAAGCTCCATTCCCTGCCCATTCCAAGCCATGCATCATTAAAAACAAAGAGCCAACACTTTAAAACCTCAGTTAATGGATTTAGTTTTCCTATGAACTTCTTCTGTTCTTGCAGCCAGGATTGCAAACCTCAACATGTACTTTTGCCTCTGGTTGAAAATGACCCATTGTTTATCAACATCATTTCAACATACTTGCCATAAGACCCTTGCCTTGCTCCTGAGCTGCTCAGCTGAAAGTGAGTGAAATTTGCTTGAATTTACAGCTACAGCAGGGGTTTGTGTTCCTCCAACTACTTTCAAATAGGAAATTAGTAGTCATAATACAGTGGGGGAAAAAAACAAACAACAAACCCAAACTAAAACCTTTTGTATTTTACAACACAAAGTCCAAATGAGGCTCTGTTAAGGCACCTGCTGAGAATCTGGGAAAGCTGTGGTCAAGTTTTAGCCCTCCCACAGCTTTTCATAAGCCTGTGCAAGCCCCTTTGCCTCTCCAGGCCTCAGTTTTCCATCCATAAGATGGAGATAACAGATCCACCCTCCCTGGGCATGTTGTCAGAGCCTCCAGGAAGAATACTACACGAAATATTTACAGCTATCCAGTCAGCTGTAACAGAACAAAATTATCTGTCAGAAAGTAGAGGAGGCAGCGATATATTTTGTCATGTTTCCAAGCTATTTGAAGTTCACAGATTTAAAACATAGTATTTGTTCTCCTTAAGAGAGTGTGAACATGGGGACCCAGTCCTGCCTCTGATCGTGACTCTCACATGGAGTCATTTCAGGACTGGGGCCCAGCCCCTCCTGAAGGCAAAGAGCAGCCCTGGCAAGGGGACTTCATTTCATGCAGGCAGATGTTTTGCAAGCTCCTCACACAGAGAAATCAAGACTTCACAATTGGAAATAACTCAAGTTCCATCTATCACACTCTTCCTTAAGGGCTGACGGGTGGGAGACAGACTCATCGTCATCTTCCCTCCAGCCAGGCAGTCAATCAACTTCCAATGAGCTGGCCAAAGAGCCATACAGCTGGAAAAATAAAGTGCTGCTGTCAGATATATGAACTCATATACACCTCTTAAATACCCACTGCCAATTACCACCAGCACAAAACCCTCTTCCCCAGCACCTGGGAAAGGCTCTAAGTGCCACAGTCTCAGAGCTCTGCAGGACAAGGTCTCCCCCAGTGTTCACCACCAAGAACTCCCCATACAGGGGGGACACCAGGAGAATCAAAGCTTCTGCTACAGCTGTATTTACAGGCACAATCTGCAATAATTGGTGATTTTTAGGGGTACAGCCACACATCATTTGCAGACTGTGCTGTGCCCAGCTTACCAGCTCAAGCAAACTTTCCACCCTGTCCCAATTTCTGGGGCTGGGACCAAAACTGCCCATTTCGTGCCTCTCATCTCTTCAGTCTGGAGCAGCATCCTGGGCCACCGTGGCTGGAACCCACCTAGAAACTGCTCTGAGAAACTTGTTCTTCTCCGGCTTCGACTCCACTGTTGTGCAGGAGGCAAAGGGACAGGACCACTAAGCCAGGAATGAGAAACATGGGAAATCACATTGGGCTCTGCCATCCAATGTCTTCATGTCACAGCAACTTCCAAACATTGCAGGAATTAGCTGGAAAAAATGGGGATAGATTTGATCTACCCCAAAGTTTAACCAAGCATCAGGTAGAGCTCACAGAAGATGACTTGGTGCTGGTAATTTAAACCCACCTCAGTTTTGCAAGCAAGTGTGAGGGCACCAATCCCACAACACAGGTTTCATTTGTGTCCCTGTAGTTAGGGGGAAGGGGCTGTCCTCTGATGCCAGTGGGCACACAAGGCAATTAAAGAGTCACTGACTAAAAGAGACAAATCCTCCCAAAGCACACAAGACAGAGAACTACAACAACCAGCCTTGAGATGCTCCCCTTACATCACACACTGTCTGGCTGCAGCTCTCCTGTTCCCCACACAGGCACTTGCTGTTTGCTCAAGGAAAACCTGAATCTGACCTTGAAAACTGCAGGCAAAAGTGGATAGTTATGTAACTAGTGACAGCTAAAATTAAACAAATATTACAGAAGCAGGAGACAGCTGTGCACTGTGGAAAGGAAGGGAGGATGGATGAAGTGGCAGCGCTCCCCAGGTGAGGGGCACTGGGGACTGGAGATGTTTGCAGCTGCAAACACCAATGGTATTAACAGCAACTGAATTAAAACACAATTTACTCATTACTGGGTCACCCAAACCTCACCGGGGCAAACAGGAGTTAACATAAAAACACCAAGAACAAAACTTGGGCAGGCACGATAATTAAAACCCTAGATTGTGACGAGCACCTTGGACTGAATGTGATTCTGCAAGGGCTGAACTGTGTCGTGGTTCATCATCTGCAGCCCTACAGAGACAGCAAGGAGAGAGCAAGACAGGGATGCTCTGGGGAGGTGGGGGGGGACTGCATCTGCCACTCAGCACTTTTCCCAGGGACTGGAGGGTCCTGTTTATTCCCAGCCCACTTCTCTGCCTCACACATAAGGCCTTGGGAATGCCAACTTCAGTGGCAGCCAGCTGGGTTTATTCATGAGCTGCTCAGGCACTGTGCTGTCTGCACTGAAACCAGCTCATCACTACCAGGAGGCACCCTGGGACAGCAGAGGAACAAGAGGTTACCCCAGCCAGGCACTGGTCCTTACTGGTTCCCCTGCCCACAGCACCACAGACCACACGGCGTTTCCAGCACTGGTTTGCAGACACACACAGCCTGGCAGTGATGGGAGAGGAAGGCAGTGGAGACAATGGCACTGCTGGGCTGGCATCAAGCAGCATCACTCCCCACCACGCCCCACATGGGCTGGGCTCCTCACAGGGTGGTACATCAAGTGGTGGTCACTGTGTGCAGCTCATCCCTGTGGCTGGGTCTGCACCACTACTCTCCAAGGAAATTAAAGCTGCAAAGGAAGGCCCACGAGGGCAGCCTTGTTCCAGAACCTGCCAACCAGGAGGTCCACACCACAGGTTTTGCTTCTCTGGAAGTCCCTGTATCCTGAGCACAGCAGCAGCCTGCATCACATGGGCAGGGAAAAGCTTGTGCTAAAGGGCAATCCTGCTGCAAAGCAGAAAATGTGATCTTAAACTGAAAGATTGAACACAACTTCAGCCAGATGCTTTGTCTGAAGGCAGAGTATTATCCTGCTATTTCAAAATGACTCAGAAAGAATCCAGACATTATTCAGAACCCCAGCCAAATTCATCCAAAGTGAAAGAACAGAAACTGCAGCTCTCCAAGTCACAAGGGGAGTTTTTTGGAATACCCTGAAGAGCACCGTGCGTTTACGGGAGATGAAATAACAGGCTCCGACAGAAGTTCTTTTATACTTTTGGTTTGTGGATGATGGCATAAATATTCATGAAGCTTTCAGCGAGCTGTACAACGCGCCGTGAACATCAGCAGAACTAATTGTGTCAGTAATTAAAGGTGTGTTTTATTGCACCTACATCAGAGAGCCTTCGCAGCTGCTCTCGCTGCGATAGGACGCGGCCGCCCGCAGAAGGTGCCGCAGCCAGAAGCATCACAGCTTTTCAGATTCATCTCTGCTGCTGCACATTAAAGCTGTCAGGCTCAAGATTATTAAAATTAGCAAAGCTCTACGAGGTACTTCTGAAGTTTCTAGGCTGCCACGTTCATTTGAAAATCACCTGAATTGGGTATTGCATTTCAGAACGTGAAACAGACCCGGCTTCCTTCAAGTACAAGATGAGGATTTGGGTTCTCTGTCCAGCCAGAAAGGCCACCCATGGAGGAGGGTTATTTTACACCTACTCGGATGGGTAATTTACTTCATGCAACTGGATGATAGGCAAGACTGATACCTGGAGCTGCCTTAATGATATTAGTGCTCACATTGCAAAGGAAGAGAAATGCTGCCAAGAAAAGTGCTAATAGGAGCTCGTGACCCACCAGCTACTTGAAACTTGAAGAGATTTTATAACTGCAACTACTTGAAAAATACACCATAAGCACCACGCTCCTGCTCCTGCATGAATGCCAAGAGTGGAGGGAAAAAAAAAAAAAAAAAGATTAATTCATGGTGTTCACAGCTGGGCTCAGTGGTTTGAGTTTTTCTGGCTGCTGTTTCTGCATAAAATTCTAGGGGAATCTGAGGATATACAGGCAAGGATGACAAGCACGAGCACATCAGCAGCAGAGCTCCAGCAAGAGCTTAATGAAGCCCAGGATCCCCTGGCTTACAGCAACAGCAGACAGACAGACAGACACGAGGCAGAGACATCAAATCACAAGTGTCAGAGGCAGCACGCAGGGAATTTATTGCTCTTTGCTGTAACACAGGAGGAGGAGGCAGGGAAATAAGTGACAAGTAGGAAGTTACATTAACAGATGGAGATCCTTTTGACACTGTACATGGGTAAGAGGCACGGGAGTGATCAAATGAATTTATGGAAACAATGGTCATCAGAGGCCAAATAGAGAGACAACTCAGAGAGAAATCCCAGCTCAGGAGCTCCTGAGGTTTCCCACAGGATGGGGGTCTAGTCATTGCCAGAAGGGCAGGAGACACTCTGGAGATGGGACTGAAGTGGGAAAAAGCTGCCCAGGGCCATGAGAGCCCCTCAGAAATAGGGGCAGGAGCAGCAAAGGGATTTACAGAAGCAGGCAACCAAAAATGAAGGAAAACCTGTTCTCATCTGCATAGCTACATCCTGATTAGGGCTTAACGTTCTCTTAGCAGGCATAAAAGAAATCACTGACTGGTTTTGCTTCATCTCCATGGGAAACAAGCCTTCCTCCTTGCTCAGGCAGGGGTAGAGTGGACAGGGATGCTGGGATCCACCACAGCACCCCCCAAAGCATCCCTGAGGCTGAGGGAAACCAGAGAGCTCACACCAACCCCATTGCCACTGGAAAATGTCACTGCACCAAACACGCTTTTAGATAACCAATTGACAGCATCTGATTAAACACTGTCAGAAGTGTCAAAACAAGGCATTTTCGTATTACTTTTCCATTTCCATGTTTGTTGCTATTTTTAATACGACACAGCTTCAGCACAGGCAAGACTTGACTCAATCTTCCATTTTCAAAGTTCTGCTTAAATTCTGCATTTAAATTTAATGCCAAATGCCAGGCTTCTCACCCCATCCCTGAGCTAAACAAACCAGAAGCAGGGTTTCTAGTAACCCCTTTCCTGCTGGGTACCATCACCCTTGGCACAACCTGCCCTGCACAGCAAATCCTTGCCTCTTGCAGAGCCCAGCTGCCTTCAGACTGACCCTCCTGTGGCAGGTAAGACCCGAGGGTGGGATTATTCCCATTTCAAAAACAAATCTGCACCTGGCAAGGTTAGATTTTGAACAGCTGTGAAACCCAGAATGAAAACAACCCACCAAAGCTGCATTGCCACCAGCTATCCCAGTCCTGCTCCCCGAGCTCTGCAGGTAGAGCTTTGGTCACTGAGCCCATGCAGATTTAAATCAAGCTTATTCTGTAATGAAGATTAATGGCTTCTTTGGTTAGAGCTCAGCATAAAAATTATTTTAAAAATAAATAATAAAATCAAAGTCTTGCTGTGAGAATGACCTCAAGAATTGCACGCTTCCAGCCTGCCCTAAATTAAAGGTTGGGGTTTTTTTTTTTCCAAGGGACTGCTTGCACAAATTAGAAGATCATTTGAAATATAAACCTTTCTTCCACATCACAAAAGGCAGGCAAAAAGAAACCCAATGCTGTTCCTTCCTGGTAATTGCACAAGGGCTCGATATGAACCTGGTCAATGGGATTCAATCATCTGACCATCACAGGGAGCTGGGCAGAGTGGTCATGCTTTCCTGCCAGTGAAACAAAGCAGCATTTAGCCCCTTTTCCATTGAAACAAAGCAGCATTTAGCCCCTTTTCCATTCCTTGCTCAGGCACGTGGAGCTCTCTGAAATTTCATGCTTAATGGGATTTTGAATGATCACCTGCTCCTGCTGGAAATAACCCCCATCTCCCAGGCTGGCTTGACAAAGCCTGTTCCTGGAGGGCGAGCTGCGATCGCTCCTCATTAACTGGGGATTCTAGGGAAGGAAAATGGAAAGCTGACGATGGAAGAATTGCTGTTTAATTCATGATCTTCTGGCCCGCAGTTACACTGACATTAAAAAGCAGAATAATCCATCATAGAAATACAGAAGCACTTTGGTTGGAAGAGAAGTTTAAGAACATGGAGTCCAACTGTTCCCCCAGTACTGCCCCATGGCCCTCAGCACCACAGCTCCACGGGGGGCTTGGAAACCCCTCCAGGGGTCACAGGGACTCCACCCCTGCCCTGGGCAGCCTGGGCAACCCTCAAGGGCAAGAAATTTTTCCTCAGCTCCAACCTCAACCTCCCCTGGGGTGACTTGAGGCCAGTTCCTCTTGTCCTGTCCTTGTTCCTTGGGAGCAGAGCCCAAGCTCCTCTGGTTCCAACCTCCTGTCAGGAGCTGTCAGAGCCAGAAGGTCTCCCCTGAGCCTCCTTCTCTCCAGGCTGAGCAAGCCCAGGTCCCTCAGCTGCTCCTCAGACTGATGCTTGTGAGCATGCAGTGTTAAGAGCATCTTCTCTGATGCAGGAGTCCTCCCATGAGGAACAGGGCTGCTGGACAGGAGCACAGCATCACCCAGACAGCATCACCCAGCCCGAGCTGTTCCTCACCAGGCAGCAGGGAGGCAGCTCCTGCCTTCTTGGGTGCTGGCTTGGTATTTTTTTCTGACTGGAAAACAGAGCAGCAAGTAGCTTATCAAGAAATTTGCATGTTTTACTTATTTCACCAAAGGAAGGAACCCACTTCCTACGGAAACAGCTGCATTTTCCTTCCTCTCTCCAGCACAAAACCCCAGCAATTTGTAATCTGTGAGCACACAAGAGCTGGACAAATTCACTGACACTGCATGAGAGGTCTGCTGATGTTTCCAGGCTGGGGAGGATGGCTGGGCAAGAATGAGCTGTTTTGTCCTGGCTCACTTTTAAGATGCAATTCACCAGCAACTTAACAGCTTAGAGACTTGCTCTCAGAAAGATAATGATGGCTGCAGGTTTCATATTTACCATTTTGCCAGCTGGGTGCCGGGAGGCAGCAAAAGGGAGAGCTGGGCTTGGCCTTTTTCAAATCCTCCTTTTATTCCCCTTTGGTTTATCTACAGATCCAGCAAAGCTGAAATCCCCAAAACACCCAGCAAAGGGGGGGTTTCAGCGGCATCTGGAAAAGGCATTTCAAAGCCCACAGCCTCCCCCAGCTGATGGCCCCACACAGCAGGGCAGCGGCCACCGGGCACAGCCCAGGCTCCAGCTCCTGATTTCTCCAGTGAAAAGAAATCGCACACAAGTGCTCTCCACAGCCATCAAATCAAGGCTCAGCCCTATCTCCCAGCAACTCCTGTCACCGGGGTTCAGCCTCGATTCATTAAGCCAGAAGTGCTCCTTCCTCCTATCAACGCCATCGGAAGTTCTCAAGCCTCATTTGTCTGGGGGGAAAAAAAAATATAAAATAAAATAAAAAAGCACTAAACGGCAACTGCTGCTGAGCGCTGTCACGGGGTTAACTAATTACTTCTCTCTGACAGGAGTAAATAATTATCTGCTGCACAAAGAAGCCAAGACAGTGATGCTGAGGGACTGGTCCAGCCCAGCCTCACGTTCTCTCACCACCCCGATTCCTGCTGCAGTTCCCCCCTCAGCCCAGGACGGCTGCCTTGCTCACCACAGCCAGCCCAGCACTCCCCAGTCCCTGCTCAGGAACAAACTGGGGCTTTAAGTGGCTGTTTCCCTCACCCCAATTCCTTTTTCCTGAGGTCACCTGCTGCTGAGCTGGTCCAGGGCCCCCCCACTCTGCTGGCTCAGCACCAGCAGATGTTTGCTCTGGATCTTCCCCCATTAAAAACCACCAACAAAACTCCCACGTCTCAGTATCTGAAGCCAAAGCTCTTTGGTGCCCAACACAGCAGGCCCACCAGGCGACTTTTGACCCCAAGGGTGATGCTTTATTTCTGACAGCCTGGAGGGTACAGCCCACCCACAGCCCAGCACCAGGGGGATCAGCCATGAGCCACCAGCCCAGGGCAAGCGACAGGTCCCTCTGCCTCAAATTTCATCAAAACAAATGTGAGTCACCATCTTATTGATATTTATATATAAAAAATATCAGCTGCACAATTTTGTACCCCCCACCAGTATCTGTCAGAATGGAAACCCAGTTCAGGATGTTGTCAATACCCCCAGTGCAGATTTACACCCTTGCTGTCAAATTCCTCCCTCTGGTCTGAATTTCATTACCAGGCAACTAATGTTTGGTGGGTTTTTTTCCCCTGTTTGGACATTTAAAACTCCAAGAGGAGAATCTCACAGCAACGATGCCAGGAAAAGGATGAAGCCTTTGGGATCTTCCAGGACACCAGCACAAGCCACAGAGCATGGGAGCACCAGGGTGTTTGGGTGACACCCAGCCCTGGGAACCCGCATCCCAAGGTGGGTCCTGAGCCACTGTGGTGCTGGGAACAGAGGAGCAATGGAAGCTGCACCCCCTGGAGCTGTTGGGGTGGGCAGAGCTACTGGACCCCATGTAAATACATTATTGATTTTTTTTTTCCCTTTCCTCCAGATGGTGCAATCCAGAAAAATTGTTTTTAAATTATGCCTCGCAGAAACACTGAGAAGTGCAGCTAATAACAGGCATATTTCAGGTGAACGCTGACCTCCTTTTCCTCCCCATCAAGCTAAAGCATCCAAAGCACTGCAAGCACTTTATATAAATTACCTGCAGCCCATGAACTTGAACAGAAGGCTCTCTAATTGGAACTACAGCGCAGCAACCTCTGCCTACTGCTCGGTTATGTTTCCAGCAGGATCCAGAGATGGCTACAGAAAACAACTCAGATTAATTGCCATGCTCAGTGCAATTCTTTTCCTTCCTTTTAAAGCCAAATAACGAAGCACACCTAGGAAAAATTAATTTGACTGATGATCCCATCTTACAGTAGCCTCAAAATGGTCAGAGGGACTTCAGCAAATCTTGGGGGAAAACAGGGATGTGGTTTTCCCACCAGCTCCCCAGGGCTGCCACCAGGGACGAGCACCCAGCACAGCATGGGACCCATGGGGCTCAGCACCAGTGTCCTCCACACCCAGAAGCCCAACAGCAACTTCAATGAGCCCCTAATGAAAAGGTCTCAATTCTGTCACTAGGTGCTGATTTAAAACCAACAGGTGGAATTGCTGGTAGGACTCTGGATAAAATATTTA